>SKCR01003111.1:0-254332 GCA_019454045.1 Zanthoxylum bungeanum
GCCGAGAGAGAGAGAGCAGGTTCCTAGGGTTTGTGCGTGAGTTCTTTGTCTGCTTTGTTGAAGAATGAGGGGGCCGGCTGATTAGGGTTTAGTTTGTTGTTTATATAGTGAGAGGGTAGGGTTAGGGTTGTGCATGGTTTTTTTAAGGAAACAAATCAATTAGACATGTGTGTATTTTAATTTTAATTATTTAAGGCAAGAAATTATTTAAATTAGGTGAGTGATTTATTTAATTTTGAAATTTATTTAATTAGATTTAGTTTAATTTAATTTGTGACATGTGTTTTAAATGTTTTAATTATTTAATTTGTGAGATGTGATTTAATGGGTTTGGTGTGTTTTAAAATAGAGGTTCAACAAGCGAACCCGAAGCGAAACAAGCGAGTTAAATCCAACGAAAATTCCATTTTCCAATTTTACCCTTCCAACGTCCGTTTCCCGCGGCTTTCACAACTAAAGAGGTAGTGTCTCCATACGAGACTCATCATCGGGCTAATATGCAAAAATGCAATGCCTACAGTCGCCCCCACTTTGATGGAACTTGTGCAGTGTGTGACTTTGAACAATCCTATCAAAGTTATGCAATGCATTTTTACTTACCTGGCTCGCCAGCTGTCACCCGGTTTGCCTGCTGTGTTGTGTTGAGTTGAGTTGGTCTGGTTGTGCCATTTTCAGCATGCTGAACCCCATTCCCGAGGCGTTGCTGAAGTGATGACTGTCCATTTTCGAACTGTGCTCCATTTTCGGAGTGCCATTTTCGGCGACTGATGAGATAATGGTGTATTTTCGAACCGTGCTCCATTTTCGGACTGCCATTTTCGGCGACTGATGAGATAATGGTCCATTTTCGAACCGTGCTCCATTTTCGGAGTGCCAATTTCGGCGAGTTGATGAGATAATGGTCCATTTCCAAACCGTGCTCCATTTTCGGAGTGCCATTTTTGGCGAGCTGATGAGATAATGGTCCATTTCCAAACCGTGCTCCATTTTCGGAGTGCCATTTTCCGCGAGCTGATGAGATAATGGTCCATTTCCGAACCGTGCTCCATTTTCGGAGTGCCATTTTCGGCGAGCTGATGAGATAATGGTCCATTTCCGAACAGTTGCTGATGAAAGATAGTCCATTTCCGAACCATGACTGTTATGAGAGTGGTCCATTTTCGAACCGATTTGATGATGTAGTAGATATGGTGGCGAGGCGCCTCGACCTATGGGCTTTGTTCCCGAACCACCGAATGTGAATTGTGATGATGATGCAGTTGGCCTTCGACCCTGGGAAGCATCCCAGAACTGTAACCGACAACGGGGGCACCTCGACCCTGGGCACCTCGACCCAACACCGCTGACGATAGGGACCTCGCCCTCAAACTGCTAATGATGTAGTGGGCACCTCGACCCTGGGCACCTCGACCTGGAACTACAACCGACAACGGGGGCACCTCGACCCTGGGCACCTCGACCCAACACCGCTGACAATAGGGACCTCGCCCTCGAACTGATAATGATGTAGTGGGCACCTCGACCCTGGGACTCATCCCGGAACTACAACCGACAACGGGGGCACCTCGACCCTGGGCAACTCGACCCAACACCGCTGACAATAGGGACCTCGCCCTCGAACTGATGATGTAGTGGGCACCTCGACCCTGGGACTCATCTCGGAACTACAACCGACAACGGGGGCACCTCGACCCAATACCGCTGACAATAGGAACCTCGCCCTCAAACTGATGATGTACGCCTCGCCCATGAACTGATACTGACGTGGGCATCGCCCCTGAACTAATACTGACGTGGGCCTCGCCCCTGACTTATACTGATGTGGGCCTCGCCCTCAACTGATACTGACGTGGGCCTCGCCCCAGACTGATACTGATATGGGCCTCGCCCTCAAACTGGTACTGATATGGGCCTCGCCCCTATGTTGATACTGATATGGGCCTCGCCCTCAGAGTGCCATACCCGGCAAGACCGATTCTGATGCTAATGTGGGCCTCGCCCCCAGAGTGCCATACCCGGCAAGACTGATTCTGATGTCTCCATACCCGGAGTGCCGTACCTGGCAGAACTGATATGATATCTTTATATCCAGAGTGTCGTACCTGGCAGAACTGATACTGAACCAATGTGGGCCTCGCCTCCAGAATGCCATACCTGGTAAGCCTGCTATTGATGCTGATGATAATGTGGGCTTCGCCCCTTGAGTGTCATACCCGGCAAGATAGATACTGATGCTAATATGGGCCTCGCCCCCAGACTGATGCTGACGTGGGCCTCGGCCCCGAGACTCATCCCGAAACTGATACTAATGTAGGCCTCGGCCCTATGACTCATCCCCAAACTGATACTGATGTGGGCCTCACCCTGGGACTCATCCCCAAACGAATACTGATATGGGCCTCGACCCCAAACTGAGACTGATGTGGGCCTAGCCCCCATACAGACACTGATATGGGCCTCTCCCCCAGAATGATGCTGGTGTGGGCCGCCCCAAACTGATACTAATGCGGGCCTCGCCCCCAGATTGATGCTGATATGAGCCTCGCCCCCAGACTGAAACTGATGTGGGCCTCGCCCCAAACTGATATGGGTCTCGCACCAAACTAATACTAATGTGGGCCTCGCCCCAAACTTATGTGGGCCTCGCCCCAAACTGATATGGGTCTCGCCCAAAACTGATACTAATGTGGGCCTCGCCCCCAGACTGATATTGGCCTTGCCCCAAACTGATACTGATGTGGGCCTCGCCCCAAACTGATATGGGTCTCGCCCCAAACTGATACTCATGTGGGCCTCGCCCCAAACTGATGTGGGCCTCGCCCCCAGACTGATATTGGCATTGCCCCAAACTGATTCATTTCTGAAACTGACTGTACTGTTGCTGCTTCTGATTGGCTTGTCTTTGCTGCTTTTCTTTTTCTTCTTCAAAACCTGTGAATACAAAACAAAACAAACACAAAAAAAAAGAATGCAAAATATATTACGTGTATGCATGCATGAATGAATTTCCTATTCCGTTGGGTTAGGTCTTCCACCAGTTCTCCAGGTGATTGCTCAGTCTTCTCTCTAGTCTCATGACTCAATATCTTGTTGTTTCCCTTATTCGCGGGGTGGTAGACTGGTCGTCCCCAGTCTCGATTTATCTTTCTGTTCTCCGCTGTTTGCACTTGGTCAAGATGAACCACATGGTGGGGCCTTCCATATCATCATACTATCACATGCTACGAAATAGTCCAATAGTTATACATATTATCGTCCTCAGGAATGCTCAGTAATGAAACCAGAGAACATTCAAAACACTCAATGCAACTCAAATATGAGTTTTTGAATAAATGATCTATGCCAGACTCAGAGTGTGTGTGTGCAAAGGTTTCTTTGCAGCTTGATCCTTAAGTAAGCTAACTCAATGATTTCGTTTCAAAAATCGGGATCGATGGGTCAAAGCCACCTAGATGTCTCAGTTATGCCTGCAGTTGCTTTTCTGTGCTCAATGTCGTATGGTTTTCTTTCTCTTTTGTCTCTTTCTCTTTTTGTTTTTTTTTTGTTTTTTTTTGAACTTTTTTTTTTCATTTTCTTTTCTTTTTCTTTTTTTTCTTTCTCTTTTTTCAATACACCTACCCTTTAAGGTAGCATTTCTCCTCATGGTGGTCCTAATACTCGCCCATGGGTAGCTTCACGCTTATCGGTTATAGGTGGTTCAAAATTTTTTCCTTAGAGACTTTTCTTTTATTACAACCATACCACACATCACAACATAAGCAAATCAAGATAGACATCTAAGCAAACGGTCATTCACCGACCCACAATTTCTTCGACTAGTCACTTTGCTAACTACTCAGGTTTTCACTGCTAAGAACCATAATCAAGTGCTTACGAGTCTAACATAGATCAATTAATCAAAGCATCAGATAAAAGCACGTCAAGGGTTTATCGTTTCTATAGTTTCACTCTAAAGCAATCAATTTCATCATCGGACTTATGTCTAACTATTAAGGACTAAACAACCCTTTTTTTTTCTTTTTTCCTTTTTCCTTTCCCACTTTTTTTCTTTTCTCTCTTTTTTCCTCTTTTTTCTTTTTTTTTGAAGGCCCCCCAATGGTCTTTCTATCCTTGCCGTGAGGTTTTCTGTTTCTCGATTTCCTCTTCCCCGCTATCCATGTTTGCTAAACTCCTCTTGACAATCCTCTTTTTTCTAACCCAACGGACATCTATGATGGCTTTTAAGACTCAGAGGGTTAACATGATGCATGTATGCATGAGATGCATGTGACATAAGAGATATAATATGCATGTGGTTATCAAAAGCATAAAGGGGCAACTTCTATAGGATATACAACTATCGTTCTCATGCGGGTTTATGACAATGCCTTTGATTGAACTCCCTCAACCAACTATAGAAACGGTCAACTAATGCAAAAATTATACACATCACAAGACATGATTTCAGGGCCAATTCTCTGATCCCCAGTGGAGTCGCCAGACTGTAGACAACAGAACCTGAGCGACGCTGTTCTAGGCTCGCGGCCTAGTTGGGAAGTACGAAATAACATAGAGTCGCCACCCGGTGTGAACCGGGACAAAGATTTAAGGCCGCACTCACCCCTCGCAAGGGAATACCTCAAACCGTTGGGTTCGGAATGGTCTCTTACTTATGTCACTTGTGATGATATAATTTGTGCAATAAACTAACCGAATCTATTCAACATTCATGCTCAAGGGTACTTAGATCTAACATGCTTTCATCCAAATAACTCCACGCAATATAACACAACGAGCATATTGAACCATTCAATTGAAATAAACAAATAACTATTTGAATATAAACATAAACTAAGCAACCTATCATGCATAAAACTAACATTATCATGCTTTGACAATAAATAATAAACTAGGACAAATCATGCTTTAAACAATAGATAAGTAACCTACAAACTATAACATGCTCAAATACAAATTTGGATGAGACGAGATATGTATATCTTAAGTGGTACGTGGCGTTGTATCCCGAGTACAGACCGCACTACCGTCCATTCAGAATCGGCTACGGAATTTACGTCCGGGTTTCCATCCGATATACCCCAAAAGGGAACACATGTCCCGCTCATCCAATAATCACATCATGCCTCAAACGACTCTCATGCAATAATATATTAAAAATAAATAAAAGAAACGAAAGATAATAGATAAAAGGGTGCCCTCAGGTCTAACCTCTTTTGTCGTCTCAAGAAAGCACGTTACACGGCCGTCGGAAGGGTTGTTACTCCGCAACTTTTTTGGTTCACTAATCCAACATTCTTCCTCGCTGTTTCGCTATCTTGGATGCTGTTTTCACTCCATTTCGCTGCTGTTTTGTTATATTTTTCTGGTCACTGTTTTAAGGTAATAGGGGACTGTTTTTGGCGGTTTTTGGAGGGTTAAGGGCTGCGATTCTTGGACTGTTTTAAGGCAGTTTTTGGTACAGTTTTGGGCGGTGCAACAGGCAGTTTTAAGGGGTATTTATGCGACAAACTGGATAGTTTTAGTGAGTGTAATTTGTGGCAGTTTTGGGCAGTGCAACAGGCGGTCTCTCGGCAATTTGAGGGGCTGGGCAGTAAGGGTTCTATTCGTGCAGTGAGGGAAGATTTATAAGGCTGTGAAGGTTGTTGATTGGTTGAAGCGTGAAGTCTTAAGGGCAGTGAGTGTGCTTATGAGAAACGGTGGAGGAAGGGTTTTATTTGAGTTTAGGGTTTATTCATGTTAGGGTTTGGCTTAGTGGTTGTCTCTGTTGAAGGCTGAAGCGTGAATGTTAATGGGAGCAGGTGGCGTGAGGCTTTTGAATAGTTAGGGGCAGTGTCGTGAGGTGAAGAGAGTGGCCGAGGTGCTTGAGTAAGTTGGTCAGGGACGTCAATGGCGTGAGTGGGTTCTCATCAGAAGGGTTTGTTGGCTTGATGTTTGAGTGGTAGAGAGAGCGTGAATGTGCTGATGGTTGACTGTTTTTAGGGTTTTTGGCTTTGTGGCGAGAGAGAGATGAGAGGGCTTGTCCTTTTGGTGAGAGCTGAGCGAGAGAGTATGGGAGAGGGAGATGAGACAGAGAGCTGAGCGAGAGAGTATGGGAGAGGCCAGGCTGCGTGAAGTTGAGCCTAATGGTGCGTGGCTTCAGTATCTTAGGCGTTGAAGGTTGTTGCTTTGCCGAGAGAGACTAGGGCAGTTGAAGTGGACTGTGTCTTTTGGGAGATGAGAGAAAGTTGGGGAGAGAGTGGCCGTCAGATGAGTTTAGGGTTTAGTTTGTTGTTTATACCTGCCGAGAGAGAGAGCAGGTTCCTAGGGTTTGTGCGTGAGTTCTTTGTCTGCTTTGTTGAAGAATGAGGGGGCCGGCTAATTAGGGTTTAGTTTGTTGTTTATATAGTGAGAGGGTAGGGTTAGGGTTGTGCATGGTTTTTTTAAGGAAACAAATCAATTAGACATGTGTGTATTTTAATTTTAATTATTTAAGGCAAGAAATTATTTAAATTATGTGAGTGATTTATTTAATTTTGAAATTTAATTTAATTAGATTTAGTTTAATTTAATTTGTGACATGTGTTTTAAATGTTTTAATTATTTAATTTGTGAGATGTGATTTAATGGGTTTGGTGTGTTTTAAAATAGAGGTTCAACAAGCGAACTCGAAGCGAAACAAGCGAGTTAAATCCAACGAAAATTCCATTTTCCAATTTTACCCTTCCAACGTCCGTTTCCCACGGCTTTCACAACTGAAGATGTAGTGTCTCCATACGAGACTCATCATCGGGCTAATATGCAAAAATACAATGCCTACACATAGCATACTTCAAGCTCCCCACTGCCGACGCATATGGAATCTGTTTCATATCTTCTTCCTCTTGGGGTGTCGAAGGACACTGCCTTTTAAGAAGAACAACTCCATGACGGGAAGGTAAATTACCTTTCTTGGAGTTTTACATTGAATATCTAACAAGCATCTTGTCAATATACAGTGCCTGAGACAGGGCTAGTAGCTTTTTCTTGTGATCTCTAATAAGACGGATTCCAAGAATATAACTTGCTTCTCTCAAATCTTTCATTTGGAATTGTTCAGCCAGCCAAGCCTTTACGTCTGATAATAATTCTACATTATTCCCAATAAGTAGAATATCATCAACATAAAGTATTAGAAAGACCACTCGCTTGTCCTTGATGAATTTATAAACACAAGATTCATCAGGATTTTGGATAAAGCCATAAGATTTGATCGCCTCATCAAATCTCATGTTCCAAGATCTGGACACTTATTTAAGTCCATAAATGGACCTTGGCAACTTGCAAACCTTTTTCTTTTCGTCCTTACTTATAAAATCTTCTGGTTGCTCCATATAGATGGTCTCTTCAAGATAGCCATTCAAAAAGACTTTCTTGACATCCATCTGCCAAATTTCATAATCATAATGAGCAGCAATGGAAAGCAAGATTCGAATGGACTTCAGCATGGCTACTGGTGAAAACATTTCCTCATACTCAACTCACTCTTTTTGGGTATAACCCTTTGCCACTAGCCTTGCTTTGAATGTCTCTACATTACCGTCTGCTCCCCTCTTTCTTTTGTAGATCCATTTGCACCCTATAGGATTTACTCCTTCAGGTAGATCTACAAGCTCCCACATTGAGTTAGAATACATGGATTCTATCTCAAGTTTCATAGCCTCAAGTCATTTCTCTTTGTCATGATCTTCCATTGCACATCTATATGTCAATGGGTAATCTCTTCCATCATCAGTGATAGCAACTTGTGCTTCACCTTCTTGTCTATATCGAGAAGGTAGTCGTATTATCCTCCCACTACGACGAGGTGGTAAGATGTTCTGACTCGAAGATGTGGTCTCATTACTTTGTGGAACAACAATCCTAGTAGGTTGCTGACTGATCTCATCAGATTTTAATTCCTCCAAGACTATCTTGCTTTGAGGTTTGAAGTCTGCCATATAATTATTCTCAAGAAACGTGGCATTTGTCGATACAAATACCTTATTATCTCGAGGATTATAAAACACACCCCATTGTGCCTTTTGCATATCCTATAAAGAAATAAACTTCAGAACGCATTTCCAACTTTGTTGTCTTACCCATTAGCACGTATGCTGGGCACCCCATATACGAAAGTGAATCAAACTGGGTTTGTGGCCACTCCATAACTCTAAAGGTGTTCTAGGTACTGACTTAGATGGAACCACATTCAAAATGTAGGTTGCTGTTTGTATAGCATACCCCAAAATGATTTTGGGAGTGAAGAATAACTCAACATGGAACGAATCATGTCGAATAAAGTTCGGTTCTTCCTCTCAGCTATACCATTTTGATGAGGTGTACCAGGTGCAGTTAGTTGGGATAAAATCTCATACTCTAATAGGTGATCTTTGAATTCATTATCAAGGTATTCACCTCCTCGATATGATCAAAGGCACTTGATTTATTTACCTAATTGTTTTTCTGTTTCGATTTGGAATTCTTTAAACTCTCCAAAAGTTTCATATTTATGTCGCATTAGGTAAACATAACCATATCTAGAGTAATCATCAATAAAAGTAACAAAATACTCATAACCACCTCTTGTTTGTGTAGACATAGGTCTGCAAACATCTGAATGTATGAGCTTCAGTTGTTTTTGGGCCCTATTGCCTTTTGCAGAGAAATGCCTCTTTGTCATCTTACCTTCAAGACATGATTCACAGACTGGTAGAGTACCATTATTTAGTTCTCTTAAATGACCATCATTTACAAGCCTATTTATCCTGTCAAGATTTATATGAGCAAGTCTTAGGTACCATAGATATGTATTATCAGTGTGAGAAATATTTTGTTTCTTTATTTTGGGCAATTCTACTTTGAACATTTCAGCATTCAATAGTGAATTAACATTGGGCTTTATTACATAGAGCCCATTTTCAATAAAACCATAACAAATATTCAAACCATTTCTTGAAATAACAACTGATTTATTATCAAAAGAAACTGAATAAGATTGTTCATAAAGTCGAGAAACTGAAATGAGGTTTCTAGTAAACCTCGGTACGAAATAAATATTATTCAAAAATAAAAATGAATTTTTCTCAACATAAAGTTTTATTTGTCCAACTGCTGATGTTGAAACTAAAGCGACATTCCCAACTGTCAAAGTAAAGTCCCCATCAGCAAGTCTTGTGTATGAATCAAGCTTCTGTAAGAAACAACAAATATGATTAGTCGCCCCTAAATCAATTATCCAGGTTTATAAATCACTTTTAACTAAACAAGATTCAGTAACAAGTAAATTTGATTTACCTTTCTTCTTATGTTTCAGCTCTTCGAGATACTGCTTGCAGTTTCTCTTCCAATGTCCATCAATTCCACAATGGAAATATTTTCCTTTTGGCTTTTTCTGGGTGGAGCCATTCTTATTTCCTTGATTTTTGTTTGGCTTGTTCTTTTTGCTGTTGTTCTCTGCTGTTTTCTCAGTTTCTGAACTCTTACCTTTATTCTTATTTCTCTTTCTCTTCTTTAGAGAAGAGTTAGAGGTAGAAGGTTCAACAACATTTGCTTCTCCTTTTTCTCCACGGAAATAGACTCAAAAGTTGTGAGTTCGTTAAGCAATTCAGTCAAATTATAACTCAACTTATTCATGAAGTAATTGCTTTTGAACTGAAGAAATTATGGGGTAAGGCTTTCCAAAATCATGCCCACTTGTGTGCCTTCATCTATGGTAGCCCCATTGATTTCTGCCTCATGAATTGTACTAATCATGATTAGCACATGTTCACGAATAGGAGTTCCAGCTTTCATTTTACATTTCATGACTTTCTTGACTGCTTCATGTTTAGCTTGATCAGAGGGTTTTCCAAACATGCCTTGTAGAGACTCAATTATCTCATAAGTAGTCTCTGTCTTTTTTGTACTTTGTATTAAGCACGTCAGACATGGCAACAAGCAAATAACAACGAGCTTTGTCATTTGCTCGAATCCAATTTTCATAGGCATCTTTAATGGTTTTGTTGGCATTCACAGCAGGTTCTGGAGGACATTCCTCCATCAGGATAAACTTCAGGTTATCCAGCACAAGAATTATATTCATATTTTTCTTCCACTTAGCAAAGTTATCACCAGTTAAATTTTCAGTAGCAAGCAGTGATATGATTGGATTTGACATATTTCTGAAATAATTAAAAATTATTCTAAATTATTCCATGCATAAAATTCAAAATAATTTGGCATAGTAATCATAATGCAAAACACAAAAAAAATATATGCACTACTATAGCCTCGGAAAATTTAATAAGCATATTGTGTTGCCTTAGGGTCGATCACAATACCTTATTAAAATAGAAACAATCTCAATTAATAATTTTTTTCAAAATATCTTATATTTTCAAAATTTATTAATAACTGATTTTTGGTTTAAATGTAATTAACAGTTTAACTACATTCATATGAGTGTAACCCATCATTTTGGATCCTTAAAATTTAACTCATAATAACCACCTTAGGGTAAGTTAATAATGAAATATATTTTATAAATCCTATAGTAAGAAGTACAACCTTGATATCAACCTAAGCGAACACTCTCCTTAGGGAGGATGAAACTAAAGTCATCACGAAGCCCCACTTAGATTTCACGATGTTGCACTAATGGTGGAGACCAAAAGATGTTTTGACAAACTACCCGCTCCCAGTCATTATTTTAAGTTTAGTGATTTTATATGTAAAACATCTAATGTTTTGAAAACTTAGCAGAAAAAGACCAAGAAATCAATATTAAAAGTCTTCAATTACCAAGTTAATTGTTTCATAATAAAATTACCCGCTTTATTAATAAAACTTAAATTCATTATGAAACATCTAAGTTATTCATGATAAACAATTTATTATAAATGCTTAGAACTAAATTTTGTGACATTACAAATTTTAACGATTTAAAATTAATTCACAAATTTTATTTAATCGACTAATCGATAAAAATTCTAAAATAATTTTTAATCAAGTTATAAACTATTTACTATCATAAATAAATTTATGAAAATGCACATATATGTATGTCATGTCATAAATAAATTTACTATCTCACTGTTGCACAGTGCAGTAATAAAAAAATTAGGAAAAATAATTATATTTTGTGTAAAATATTGTCTTCGTCCATCGTCACTTTGGCTTGATCTTGATCTCGAACAATTACAAATAATTTACAATTACAGAAAGAAATTCTCATTTAATTTTTTGTGTTTACATATCCAATATGTAAAACAGAAAATTAAAATGCTAACCCAAAGTCAACCATACAATTAACGATTAATATCCATACATTCATCATCACATGATAATTAAAAAAAAATGCACAGCCTACTCTTTTACATACATATAAAATTTATTTATAATAAATCATTCTTATTAATATACTAGAATAATTACGACCGCTCATGATGTCATTTGTTGGTTTTCAGAGTTCATGCACAGCGGAAATCATGTTCAGTAATAGGAAAAAAATTATTTTTACATGAACAATAAAAACCGGATCCGTATTTTTCTAGTACATTAATAACATAAATATTTAGAACTTAAATCATAAATATACCTGTAGATCTGGATCTCTATAAATCACGATTCTTTGAACCACGATCTTCCTCGACTTATCTCCTCACCTCCAACGATACGTGTGGGCGTGAAAATAATTATGAAAAACACTCTAATTTATTGAACGATTTGTGTACTCAATACATGAGATGAATCTTGGATACTATTTTCTTTTTTATTTTCTCAAAACCAAACTTACAAAAATAAAAGAAAACTTTTTCCTTTTATTTTCTTTTTCCAGCACCATTTGATCAAAAAGTGATTTAAATTAAATCCAACACAGCTCACGTTTTTCATTTTTAAAAGGATTTGTTTCTCTTGATCAACTTTTGATCAAAATCCAATTGTTATCAAGCAAATCCATTAAGGATATTATTAATTTTGATTTTCAAAAAATCAAAATAAAATCCTTTAAGATTTATCCTATAAATTATCAAAGATAATTCATTAAAAAAAATTTCAAAGTTTTCGACTTTTGAAAATATTATCTCATTAAATTAAAATTTAATTAATCAAATTAATTAAATATTAATTTCATAATATAATAAATAGATACATTATCTATTGATAAATATATTAGGACAACTTTTGTCATAATTTCCAAATAAGAGTTATATGGAATAATTAGAGTGTAAAATAATTCATAATTATTTTATATAATTCACAACTTTTTTTCTTCGCAATTATAATCGTTCGAACATTGATAAAAGACGACGAGTGGACCGATGAACCTATAATTCTAAGCTCCAATAATTCCGTCGATTAATTATAAACTCTTTTATTAATCAAACGAAATTATTAATTCTGGAGTAACTCCACTAAATATCGAGAATTGCACTCTCATAATTATATAATTAATTACTCAAAGTATTCGTCCATTGATATAGTCATTACCTATGCAATGATCTTCCATAACAGATTCATAAAAGAGCTAGGTATAAAAAATTTGTTAACCTCTCCAATTACATCTTTATCATTGACTTCCATTAGTTCTCAAGTGAACAATTAATTCATAACTTTTATGAATTTGCGCGCTAATCGTTCAGGTCATGAACTAACAAACAAGGGAATCTTATGAACGGATTTCATTATATCAGGTTAGCATTCTCAGCTATTCATTCAACTCATTCCCAAAATACAAGGTTTACGAAATGTAATAAATACAAAGCCATACCGAGTAAATTAAAGAATAAATTAATATGATATAGGAGTCTGCTAAATATAATGAATTAAGATCATCACATATATGACCATCATTATGATAAAATTGATGTTCTTTATTTAACGGAAATTATTAGAACTTTTCAATTTCATCTGGTCATGTCCAATATAATCTTATTATATAAAATACATTCATTTTTATGTCTCTACATAATATAGTCTGGATAGAACTATACCATTCATAATGTAATAAACTGTATTTATGACTTTTGATTTGAAGATTCCCAACTTCAAATCATAGTCCTGGACAAATTTTGATTATTACTCCTTAAATTTTGGCCCTTTCGTCATTGGGAGAAATTTAATTTCCGTTAACAAAGTCTTTTAATTTAATTTATTTTCAAATTAAATTATTTCTTCAATTATCTTCTATATAGCATGAGAATTTCTCATTTAAAAACTTTATAACCCTCCTTCACCACTTATTCCCAAAATCTATTAAAATTAACAAAAGAAAATAAATTATAAACTGATTATTTCTCTTATTAATGTTAAAACTAACCTACTTAACTAAAACTAAACGATCGATTGCAAGAGAGGATGATTAATCTAAATAACTGAAACGTGAATAAAGCTCAAATAACTAACTTTGGGGAAACCTTATATGATAGAAGAACTTAGGGTTATAACTTCACCTAAACACGTAAACATTGAGTTTAAGCACTTTTCATTCAATTGGGTAGTTATAATAAATTATTAACCTAGAGCACTAACCACTAATCTATCTACGAGTCTCTTTCGATGGTCAGGTAAATATATTCAGATTAAATCAATTAGCTATATGTTTATGTTAATTAATTTAAAACAAATTCATTAAGGTCGGGTTCTAACCCTGCATGTATATTTCTATCATACAATGAAATCTATTCAAAATAATGAGATCACGTGCTATTATTCTCACGGCTTAATCCAAATTTCCTCCGTCGAGTACCTAAAGATTTATCACGACTATTCTATTGTTGGTCAAACAATAAAATATGCAATCAAACATAGAGAATAATAATAATCCAATAACACACTCAAAAGAATAAAAAAAAAATGAAATTTAATTAATAAAAATATGTTTTGAATCATTTACAATCATAGAACAATAAATTAGTCCATGATAAGAGTAAAGAAAATCATGAATATTTTAGGGAACATGACAATGATAAAAATAACCCAAAAACCGTAAGCATATAACCCGTAGGTTCTTTGAATTTGTTCTAATTGATTTGCCTCAATCTGCACACTGCCCCATGAACCAAATGTCTTCAATTGTTGGCTGTTGGTAAATTGATTTTCGGCCTGCTCTCCTTGTAATTTATAGCTCCAATGACTGTTCTCAGTCTGCGAATTTTGGTGACAAAAGTGGCGTGAGGCCACTCCCCTCCGGCACATCCCTGTTAATTTCGATATATGTATCTTTTTATAATATCTTAACTCTTATCAATTTAATAAAAATAAATTCTCAATTCTTCAGGATTTTTCACTTTTTAAGTCTGTATGCACAATTTTAAGTTAATACACGTGTAAGGTTCAAACCCCCTGAGATACAGTCCCAGAAATGGGTGATTGATTCCAAGAAAATACCACCAAGGGGCACAAGCACACGAATTACAGTCCTAAAGATTACAAAGCTAAGATATTAAACTACTTGTTCATTTTGAGTCTTTTTTTCGATCCCCATTTCTCCGTACACCTGAGCCTTTTATAGTGCATGGTCTCGTTAAACGCCCAAAACGGTTTCGCCATCTTCAGCTCATTAACCCCCACGTTTCCTACTCGCGTGTATCTACTAGATCATGCGTGCAACCGCTGAAGCGTGCGTGCAACCGCTGGGTAACTTGCTAGATCGTGGGGGTTCCGGCCAATTTGTGCAATAACCGTCAAACATAACTCCTCATAACTGGCCAACCGCATGGTACCCTCGCATATTTGTTCTCTTTACTTGTTGGCAGTTTTTCTTTCGTTCTTCTTGATTCTTTATCCATTCCTTGCATCTTCCTGAGTTGAGCTTTTCTGGGCCGAATCATTCTTCCTTTTTCATCCCGAACAATGCCATGTATTTTCGTCCTTTGATACATCATGCATTTTCATCCCTTGATACGTTTGGCCCTTTCGTCATTGGGAGAAATTTAATTTCTGTTAACAAAGTCTTTTAATTTAATTTATTTTCAAATTAAATTATTTCTTCAATTATCTTCCATATAGCATGAGAATTTCTCATTTAAAAACTTTTATAACCCTCCTTCACCACTTATTCCCAAAATCTATTAAAATTAACAAAAGAAAATAAATTATAAACTAACTTAAAATTAAGTAAAAAGATATATAAAAAGGATTTTAAGAGGACAATAGCTCAATTGATTAAATTTCTTTCTCTCACACACACACGAAAGAAAAAGAAAAAGACATATAGTGTGAGGTTGAAGGCCTTTAAAGTCAATGGGCTTTGTTCTACATTAACCCAATTCAGTGGGCTTCAAACATGCCCAATTCGAGTCAATGGCAAAAACATCGTTAAATTGCTGATACAAGACAATATGTGCACGTGATGCACATTACCTAAATCAATTAGGATTCCCGGTGCTACAAAGTTTCAAATCATTTTCCTTTACCTCATCGGATGCAGAAACTCTCTCTCTCAGGTGTATAAATATATGAATTATACCATGAACACATCATTCACTCTTTACAAAAATACTTTCAAATTTCGTCACTTTAGTCCCTGTCCCCCGTTTAAAAAAAAATAATAATAATAACAATGCAAACAACTATTCATGCTCAAGACCTCCCATGGCTTCTGCTTCCCACCAACCCTTTTAAGTACAACACAAGGAACAGCACAGCTATCAAATCTTTTCTAAGCATTACAACAAACAAGCTCTACAACTTTTATCTTCCACTAACTCGAGGCAAAACAATCTGTGGATCCTCAGCCGGGTGGCTAATCTTGCTCGACGACGTCGTTTCCTCACTCACTTTGATCAATCCTCTGACCTCTGCTCATATCCAGCTCCCGCAAATCTCAACCAAGAAAGTGCTTATTCACAAAGCGATTCTATCCTCGGATCCTGAATGTGACCCTTATAACTTTGTAGTTATGGCAATTTGCGGAGAGAAAAGACAACTCGTTTACTATAAAGCAAGAAGTGAATCTTGGAAAGTAATAGAAGCTGCTGGTTATAATTATGATGATGTGATATCATATCAAGAACAGAATAAGTTTTTTGCTGTGAATGAATATGGGAAAGTTGTGAGCTTCAAGATCAATGATGGTGATGAAGATTATATTTTGCCTGATGTTAAAGAAATTTTCATGCCGTTTTCATTTGAGGGCAACAAGGTTTATCTTGTTTGCATCAAAGGTGAATTGTTTGTGATTTTCAGAAGCTTGAGGGATCATGATCCGAGTTTCGGATACGAGACGGTTAGATTCAGCGTTTATGTACTGAATCTGAAGGATGAGATCGTGGAAAGAATCGGAAGCTTTCCTGAGGTGGCATTTTTCCTAGGGCATAATCACTCTGCATGGCTGCTAGAAGATGAAGCAAAGGGAGTCATCGGAAATCGCATATACTTCACCGATGATTGCAGCGGCGCCGGCAGGGTTAGCGGTCGTGATGTTGGTTGCTATGATATGAAAGATGGTAGCATTGATCGATTGCAGAGTTGTTATTCCGATCCTAATTTCAAATGTTTTGATCAGTCATGGCCTGTTTATTTTATGTGATACATGTAATTAACTATATGCTTAATTTCCAAATGTATTGATCAGTTAAAGCTATGTTAAAACTCGAAATTTTTGTTTCGTTTTACACATATATTGTGCCACCTCAGTGCGTGGCATTGATAGGTTTAATTCGAGACAAACCTACAAATCTCCAATTGTTAGCTAATAATTCGAGTGGAAGCTAACCAAACACTCCAAAGCCTTTGAGAGAGCTATTTGTTGAAAATGAGTGATAATTGATAATGGCTTCTTAGTACAACTTTTATAGCCAAGTGATAGCTTTACAAGAGTAACTAATCACTAACTAACTTTACTTAATCTTTCCTAATTAGTTGTAGCTAGTTAACTAACTCTTGATGTGTAACATTACCTTCCCCATCAAAAAGACCTTGTCCTCAAGGTCATAAAATGATCAAAGACCTATACAATCAGGAGAGATATTAATCAATAAGCCCGCAACCATCAATATTAAAATGCCCATCAACTGTAATTCTCTTCTAGGCACCACCATCACTGATATCCATTACATTGATGGTGAGATAAAGAGTCTCCTGAGAAAGCTCAAACTTCTGATGAACCTCTATCAACCAACCCACCAATATGGCTCTCATCTTTTCAGTAATCTCATTTTGTGTATGTATGTAGTTGCTAGGCCTGCTCTCATTCTCAACGAGTTTGTGGAACTTGTAAATGTCTTCAACATATTCCACTCCAGCCAAGTCATTGTTAGCACCTTTTGCATCAGCATCTAACTCAGAGCTGACTTGTCTCAGGTCTATGCAAGGGCTTCCGCAGCCATTCTCAACAACCATTAGAGAAACTGAGGGAGAATTTCTTTATAACCATCTGAGGTGTTAATCATTGCATCCACAAGTGAGCCTTCTGCTTCTGCAGCCCTGTGAAGAATGTCACAATGCTTTGCAGCCTCTGCTACAATAACAGGGAGCTCCATAACAGTAACATCATTTAGTGCAGGGAGGGAATTTGCAACCAAAACAGCTTCAGTTTCACGTTTTAGTAGTTCCATTGCCATGGGTATCATTTCCAGAATAATATCAGCACCAAGGTTATCCACAAAGAGTAAAGCTCGCTTATGTGGGTGAGGCTTATTCTTTCCAGACCCTAACATTCTCTCCTTGAAGGCATCAAAATAATCCACCCGCCAAGGTCTCTCCATTTTATTGCGACTCATTCTATAAATGTTAATAATTTTTCCTTTGTGATAGAGACCCATACATGCACGGGATCCCCATTCAAATATGTTTGCAGCAAGAACACCCTCAATAAGCATAAACTGTCTCGTTTCCTCATTCATACTATCAAGCTCCACCAATATGTCAGGTAAAACAGTAAGCGATGCCTCATTTTCTCTCTGTTTTATGCTTCTATAGGCATCATGAAATTGGAATTTCCTTAAGCACTCATCCATTAACTCCAAAAGATTATCCAAGCCAAACTTTCCATAGGCAGCAGGCTCATCCATCAACCTTGCCAAGTGAGCAGAGATTGCATGAGCAAATGCATCTCCCCTTCTTTTAGCATCATCAATTGATTGCAACTCAAAATCACGATTGTCATCATAATAGTACTGATTCTTTATCCCACCCCGTAAGTCATTTTTCTCTTCCTTATCATCTTCTTATCATCATGCAGCATCTCATCCTCAACACCACCATACTTTGCCTGCAAATATTTTTTCTGCCTTTTAATCTTTGCAGCCATTCCAGTATCTCGAGCATCCTCTTCCTTATCTTCATCATCTTCAGAATTCTCAAAATCAAACATTGGATGCTCATTATCTTCATCTGAGCCCCCAACATCACCATTTACATCGAAAAGAATGGCATCCTTCTGTTTGAGAAAAGCTTCAATTTCATCATCCATATCTTCAGGAGCATCTTCATCTCGCAATCTTCTCTTAGAGTTCTTGTGGCCTTGTTTTTGACTTTTTCCTCGCTTACCCATGACTTTGATGTTGCCGTCCGTTTGATTTCTCACTGGAATTTGACCCCTAAACTGTTTAGCACTGCCTGAAAATTCAACCAATTCACGCAACAATCCCACAATCGCCACATGTGGCGATGATTCAATAACTTGAGAGCTTATATAGAAAAAGATCCACAAAGAACCCAAATCTTGGATTTTATTCCTCTCGGGCATTTCATCGAACAGCTTCTGAACGTCTGCCATTTCTTCTTTTCTGAGGAAATTTTCAAACTTCTTCCTTTGAAACTCACCTAGGGCATGTAAACAATGAGGAAATGCATCCCTTGAAGAGAATTTATTTGCAGTCGAAGTGGACGAAGATGATGACAAAGCACCTCTATGACAATCAAAGCCAAAGTTTTGATGAACGCGTTGCTGCCATGATGTTGAACTCAATTGAAACGTTATTGAACCCGAATCCTTCATTTTTACCTTCTTTTTATGTTCCTCATCCTTGGCTTTATATATTGTTGTATCTTGAACGATCTTTTCAGTATCCTTCTCTGAAAGCATGCTATTGCCATTTGAGATAGTAATCTCCTTCTTTGTGACGATGTTATTGCCATTAATCTTCTTCTTTTGTCCAATAATTTTCTCCACAGCCGAGACGTTCCATTTTCTATACTCACCTTCAGAAGCCTGGATCAGCACTTCTTGAACCTGGACAGTGGCGGAACAATTTTTGATCGGAGAACCCTCGCCAGAATCAAATCTTGAAACCAAATATTGAAGCATATTGGATATGTCTTGAAGCATACTGGATATGTCTTTTACTGTTGCGGCAGTTGCATCCAATATCCTTCCTCTTTCATTTATTTTCTGTTTCAAAATAGCTAATTGAGAAATAGTATTATCATTAGATTTCTCCATGGAAGAAGCTCTCAATGAAAACACCAATTGATAGGTTTAATTGAAGACAAACCTACAAATCTCCAATTGTTAGCTAATAATTCGAGTGTAAGCTAACCAAACAATCCAAAGCCTTTGAGAGAGCTATTTGTTGAAAATGAGTGATAATTGATAATGGCTTCTTAGTACAACTTTTATAGCCAAGTGATGGCTTTACAAGAGTAACTAATCACTAACTAACTTTACTTAATCTTTCCTAATTAGTTGTAGCTAGTTAACTAACTCTTGATGTGTAACATGATCTTCTTCTTCTTCTTATTGCTAGCGTAAGAGCTGCATTTTGTGCGGAGGATTAAGCATACATTTTTAGGTATTGATTTTATAAATGTCTCGGATTTTGGCGGTTTTATAGTGTAAATAAGGCAATTGATTTACTTACATATAATATTTATGCTTCATTTATTTGTCTCTCAGTTTTCATATAATTTTTCTAATTCACTGTGTAAGAGCTAATAGTTAGAGTTTGCATCTTGAAGCACAATAAATAATAAAAAAAATTATGAAATGAAAAAACTTATGAAAATAATTAAAAAAAATAATAAATAATAATAGACCTGAAATCCAAAAATTGACTAGATTTTATGGGCGGCTATTATTTAGGTTCTTCTTTTAATAAGAGATTATTTTTTTATATTGTAATAGATTTTTTATTTTAATAATTTATTATTTTAATTATCAGCCTTCTAATTAAATCGCTTGCGTTTCATATGAACGACATCATATATCGAATGACTATTTAAAAGAATGCATCAATTAGATAAAGCTTTTGAAAATACAAGACACAATGCCAAATATGAAATAAGTATTTTATTTAAGGATGAGATTATTTACACTTTAAAAATTACTTTATTATTCTATACATCATCTATTAAATTTTAAAAGATAATATTTTTTTTTTACTTTATAAATGTCAAAAAATTCCTCAATTAAAAACTTTAAATTAATTATTTTATTATCCTCTATAAACTCATAAAGATATTTAGCGCACTCAAAAAACAATACTAACATGATTTTCATCCTTCGCCAGAAATTTTAGCAAGCTTAACTAAAGGAAATTCTTATCAAGGTTAACGGAAGCCCTGTCAATGCAAATCAATTATGCATTCAAGTATATATATATCCTTTTCGCAAAAATTGAGAGCAATAAAATCATCTTTTGTTTCGTAAACTGAAAAATTAAAAGAATCAAACATATTTTATTTATATATTTGCTTACCAAAAAGAAATATAGGGTTTAAGAAAAGAAAAAGATGAATATGTGTCAAAGTAATATTGATATATTTATATAATAAATTATCCTTAATAGTAATTTAATTCATGGGTATTTTTATAATAAATAAATTTATTAAAACATGTGTTCAAAATAATTTTTAAAGTACAAAATAGTCTCATAATTTATTTAATTAATTATAATGCAAATAGCAAAAAACTAGAACCCTGAATTATTCTCTCTTTTTCAATATGAACGAATTGGGATACTTTGTTCATAACTGAAGAAATTATCGGGATCCACTATTGTCTTCACACGCACCAATCTGTCAAAATTATTATTGAAATACTTGATCCCGTAAATCTTTCCTTCTTTATACGTACCATTAATATTGATACCAATATCGATATCACGATAATTGAGAAATGCTTTTCTAGGATTCTTGGAAACATAAGGAGTCATAGCTTCATAAAAAGTTCTTGTCAAATTTAGATAGTGGGTGGCGACTTCAATTCCTGGTTGTTCCCAGTTTGTAGAATACTGAATCTTGAATATATTTCCAGCTCTATGCGGAAATGGCGTTTCCTTTTCTGGAATCTCACTCATTTTTCCGCCATAAGGATTCCATTGCATTCCTACTCCTTCATGCTCAATCATCAACTTCCATATAGATTCCAGGGCAGTTTTCAGAATCGCTTCTTGAACATAATCAGATTTTCGTTTCAGGGAGACCTGTGATTTCGAAATCCTGCTGAGTAAAGCTTCCACTGGAGTTCCGATTGGGATATTTAACCAAAATAACGCAGATTCAATCCATCTCATTTCGAAGCAGTCGTTTCTCTGTAACCCCAATTCAGGGAAGCTGTGGTTCATTAATGAAAGAAGTCTCTCTTTTTCGCCCAGAAACAGGGCAACAAATGAAACTTTCACAGTCTTTTCACCATTTTTACTTCCATTAACCGTTTTTATAATCAGCCTTATGAAAACATCATCATCTAACTTATCATCCGCAACTTGTTGCCATTTCGAAACCAGGTCAGTAGCGCCTTGCTCTAGAGTTTTCTCCACTTGAAACACAGTCACAGTTTCAGGAACTCGAACCAATTTAATCTTCCAGGAAAGAATTACACCAAAGCTGGCTGCACTGCCTCCTCTAATAGCCCAAAATAGATCTTCTCCCATTGATTTTCTATCAAGAATCCTGCCTTGAACATCAACAATGTGTGCATCAACAACATTGTCCACTGACAACCCAAATTTTCTCATCATGTTTCCATATCTGCCTCCAGAAATATGCCCACCAACACCAGGGCAGACTCCAGCTGCCAACCCATGGACTTTACTTGCCTCCGCAATTCTATAATAAACTTCTCCAATCGTCGCGCCAGTTTCAACCCATGCATTTTCATCTGCTAAGCTGATGTTAATTGATCGAAGATTGAACATGTCAAGGATTACAAAAGGGACATCGGATACATAAGAAAGGCCGTCGTAGTCGTGACCCCCACTTCGGAGTCTGATCTGCAAGCCAAGCTTTTTGAGCAAATGACAGTTGCCTGGACATGGGATTCATGCATGGCAGCTACAATAACAATTGGTTTTGGTGTTGTTGGTGTTGCAAATCTCAGATTTCTTATGTATGACTGTAAAACGGATGACAATGATGCGTTGCTTGAGGTGTAAATGGCTCCCGAGATTGGATTAGAGGTTTGAGATTGCTTGGAAAGGCATTGAATAAAGTTTTCTTCAAGGGACGCTGAATTTGCCCGAGAAGAAGTAATGAAAATGACTGAAATTAGAGACACTATTATTGATTTTGAATACTGCATTTTTTTTTTTTAAATCGTTGTTTATTCAGTGTACTTGTGAACAGCTAGGTGTATTTATATGGAGAATTAAAGTATGTTTATAGTAAGGATTAAATGTTTTGATTATGCCTTCCTTAAATAATATTTAGGTTTTGGAAATTAATGAAATTATTGTTATTTTGACGAAACAGCAAGATTCTCGTAATCCTAACTTAACTATTGTTCTTTTCTTAATCAAATATTTGGGAGTACTAATTAGCATTAATTTTGACATAATTAATTAGTAGGTAATTCAAACTTAACTAATTAACGGTTTTGAAAATTAATCAAGTTATTATTATTTTGAGGAAATAGCCATTTCCTCGTAATCCTAACCTAGTTAGTTCGGTAATACAATTTAACTAACGTTTTCAAGATATTATTAAGAGATTTCAAATAATTTAATCTTAAAAAATATTTTTATTATGATTTTAAACACTTCTAAATATGTACTTAATTTCTTACCAATTAATTCTCCATATCTAAGAATAGTCGACTTTGTTTCTCTTTGCGCAATTTTTATGCGTGAAGAAAGAAGAGCGTGTAAGGTTCAAACCTCCTGAGACAATGTCCCAGCAAGGGGTGTTTGATTAAGTGAATAAGCCTCAAAGGGGCGCAAGCACACAAGTTACAGTCCTAAGATTACAATCTAAGAAATGAAAAATAAAAATATGCTCATATGAGTATTCATTTGATCGGGCCTCTTCTCTTGGTGTAGGTAGGCTTTTATAATGAAGCTTGTCAACCGTTTTAGGTAGTTCCAGTATCTCCATGTAGCTGTAAGATCGTGCTTGTAACCGCTGAGCTGCGTGTCTCAACCGCTTGGTTATGGAGGGAAAACCGTCCAACTGCTACGATCGTGGAAGTAACTGCATCATGGGTTTTCGCCCTAACCATTGGTCTGATCGCCCCAAGCTCATCGTCGTTCTTCGGCCCATCGTACTTCTTCTCTTCGTTCTTCCTTTCGTCTTAGTTTGACTTCATCCTATGGTGGGGATTTTCGTCTACCAACAATTGTCCCCCAAATTTACCTCGATCGAACTGGGAGTGTGAAGATCGGGGTGAATTTTCTTTTCAGGGAAGACCGTTATTCCAATCGAGGGATGGTACCCGGCTAATCCCTCAGTCCAGAGAGCCTGTAGGATAGTGTTCTGGTCGAAGAAAAAAAGGCGTATAGATTGAAACGAGAGAAAATGAAGACCATTCATTTTTGCTTTCGACCGGCCCACTATTCGGTCGATCCCTCAATCCAGAGAATATGGGGAGCGAATTCTCGGTCAGAGAAGACGAAAAGGCGTATAGATTGGAGTGATGGAAACTTATATGATCACCCGTTTCCGCCTTTGGCCGGCCCTTCATTCGGCCAATCCCCAGTCTATAGAGTCCGAGGTCCCAGGTAAGCAGCATGCTCCGCGTAGAGAAGCTCAGACAAGCTGTTGTTCATTAGCTCAACCCAGTCGCAACTCGGGAGGTGCAGTACCTTCCACACAAAGAACCTCGGGTACTCTGTCGCTAACGGACGCAGCTCATCCACAACCTCACATTTCATTTCACACCTTACACCGTGTAGATGGCCGTTAGCGAGTCTTCTTACATTCCATTTCGCACATTACTAAAGAGAGTCTTCCACCTCTGGTGGCCTACGTTTCATGCAGAGATTTTCCTTTTCCCAACTCTGCTTTGCCTTCTCTGATCTTTTCCTTCTCATATTCGGGACTCTGTTTGACTATGGAGAGTTTGTTTAGGTCCTTTACATAGGTGGTGAAGAGACCATGGTACTGTTGTCACGTGAAGGGTTTTTTCACGTGCTTTCTAATTGGTTGGGGGGCTCCCTGCCCAAAGTCTGGTCCTCTGTCAGAGTAAAACTGTGACCTGATAGTCTTGTCATATCAGTCTTTGCGTTAATAATGGAGAAGGCTTGGACGACGTCTTTGGAAAGTGTAGTGTGTTGACACCTGTTCTTGGCCGATTCTGAAGGCCGATGTAAGATTCTGAGACTCGGCCGATCTGTTGGAGGCCGAAGTAGCAGGGTCTGGCGAAGTAGATTCGGGGTTGGATTCTTCGCCCTATAGTTTGTTGGGCCATCCCTTAGAGTTTTACGCAAACCCGTCATATCTGTAATAAATGTGCGGCCCTTTCTTACATGTTTCATCATGAGGCCCATTTAAGAGCCACTTTTTATGTCACTTTCGTGTTTCCTTCTGTCGCACGTCACTGGTGCAGCGAGTTGCATTCAAACACCTGTCTAGGGCAACTTTCTATTCTTTTTCGTTTTCCCGCTGTTCTTACTCCTCGACGATTCATGTTGCGACAGCTATCCCAGGTTGAACCATTCGTCTGTCCATAAGGCTTCACTCCCATCTGTCTCTCGTTATACCTTTTCCTTTTCTGCAAACTCGTTTGTACTCTGCAAACTCGTTCGTATTTCTTTCTTGATCTTTTGTCATCAATGGCTTCTTCTTCCTCTTTTCCCAAAACTAACGACTCAACTTTTGCTGATTACAAGTTGGCATTGGAAGATTCTTCTGTGGGTGTGTTTGGCTTTCACACTCTTGATGAGGATTTCGACCAGTGCGCTTTTGGCCCCATCTTAATCAGAAATGGTAGCTCAGAGCGACTCTTGATTAACCTAATCATCTCTAACAAAATTCGGTTATTTGGTTCGGTCACACCGTCACTTTGACGTGTTCCGGGAGGAGTCCTCATTTGAAAGAATACTTTACTCTTTCAATTATATTAGAAACTTATTGCTTAAGTATTTTCCATTACGGTCTTACCGTATCGGTTTAATACTATAGCTGATATGTTTGTCTATTTCGTGTCGAAACTTTAAAAGTTTCCGATTTGTGTTCTTCAAAAGAAACACATAACCATTACGCGATGCCACATCCGTATAGGTCACGAAATATTCATATCCACATCTAGCCTAGCTAGACATGGGCCCACTTGCTTCACTACGAACAAGGGCTAACAGGTCGGTGGCATTTACACTTTTACCAAGTGAATGGTGTTTTAGGCATTTTGCCCAATAAACTAGATTCGTAGACTTTATTTGATTGGAATCAAATCAGTCCGAGTACCCACTCTTCAAAAGTGCGGATATACGAGTCTTGTTTGATTGTGTCCCAGACAACAATGCCACAATTAGTTTCTTCTTGATCAAATCAGTTTGAGCTATTTGTTTGTCATGTTATATGTTTTGAGATTTATTTATATTCAAAATATAAATGCTGTTATTTACATCTAATGTGTTTATCTCAATATCATCTTTATATGATGAAATAATTTAGTGTTCTAAAATATAAAGGTTCAATCCGCAACGGATTAAACACTGATGTAAAGATAATGTTTCTAGTCAAACTAGTTACATTATAACAGTTTCTTAATTTACGTACATACCCAATGGTAGTTCCTAAACTTAGGTATCTACGGTTAAAACAGCGACTTTCGTCCCGTTTCCAATTCGCAGATTAATCTCTATTGAAGTCAGTATCCTGTTCAAAACAGATTCTAAACATCAATACATATTTATGTACCACACTAAGTATTTAAATCTAATTTTAATACAAGTAGTGAACATAATAATGACAGACATATTTGAAGTCAGAGCCTTGCTCGTCTTCAATTCCTTCTTGGGATATGTCTTTTTATCTTCCTAGAAGATCATAATGATTTTTCCTTTGCCAGTTTCAACACTCCAGAAGCCTTTGGCCAAGCCTCGGGTTTCTAGAATATCGAAGTAAGGTGCGCCTTGCGCTACTTGCCTTATTGCAAACTTTGACTTTATCTCCTTGAGAATAGTCATTATTCTCCAAGAATCATTTATTGCAATTTATTACTTCTAAGATTCTAAGGATAGATTCTTTGAAGATCCTTCAATTCTTTATCATACTTTTAAGGATCTAATCCTTAGTTCTGATTCAGAAATTAATGAGTCTACTGCGACAAGCTTAATGGATTAAGCACTTAAGTTATCATCACATAATCTTCCAAAGATTATGCTCTACTATTTACTTAACTCCGGGCTTAGGCATAATATGTTATTTTATCAAATAAAGTAACTTATTATTTTTCCAGGACCATCCTGAAATGATTCTCAATTTGAAAATTATAGTCGTTTAAATACATTTTCACCCATGATTATGTTTTAAACACTAATCTTTCATTTATCTTGATTCTAATAATCCAACTATTTAATCAACGATTTGTGGTACTATGTATTATATTGATTATTATAGTCCAACTATATAATCAAATATAATTTAAATTAATTAACCTCAATTACATTGATTACTATAATCCAATTATAAAATCAACTGTAAATTTAAATTAATTAATTCAAATATATTGATTACTATAATCCAATTATATAATCAACTATAATACAGTCCAACTGCTTATAAAAAACAACAATTTAAATATTAGTCCAACTAACATTTTATTGATATGACGAAATATTTGTTTGAGAACGTATGGCGAGTAATTGAACGAATATTGCGAATTCAACTCTTGCCTCCCACTATTTTTCGGCGAGCCTCTAACCCTCTGTCGAGTACTCGGGAAACCGTGTTTCCTAGTGGGCTAGGATCCCGTTAAATATCACACAATCTTGACTTTGGCCAACAAATTGTATGATAATTAACTAGGTAGATCTCTAAGATCAATTGGATCCAATCCAATTCCTAGATCCGGTAGGGGGACATCCAAGTCCGAAACATATATCTTATATATGCCAATACATCCAATGTATTACCTAACCTTTTTCCTCTGAATCAACTAAGTCTTGGCTTTGGCACAACAAACTTAGTGATCCCAGTCATCGCGACCCATTGACCATGGAAAGCTTCATAATCAATGTCGATGGACAAGAAGTGGTCTTGACTTTGGCCAAAAAACCACAACTTGGACAAGACACTGACATGGAACAAAGCCTTCGTGATTCAAACACATCTTCGACAGACAAAGGCCTTGACTTTGGCCAACAAACCAATGCCGTCTTAGATCTTGAGTAAGAATCACTAAATGGAAGGAAAAACGCTTAATATTGTTTGAGGGTTTTTCGCGTGCAAATTGGCAACCAATTTATTATCTTTGTTAAGGTCTCATCATCATACACCCTTAAGCATGCATTCTAAACACATAATAAAGCGCGTATGTAAAAGTAATAATGATATGCGGATGGATACTTTACATTGATCCTAGATCAAAACTCTCACTTTCTCTCTCTAGCTAACACAAGTATTTACTTCTACCCGTTACACTACACTTCTAAAGAAACCTCATTTACATTGAGGGGAATAGGTGAGAAGAGAATACAAAGAATATGGAGGTAATAAGGTTGGACACGCAGGTCCATTTAATAAATCAAATTTATTACAATTTCTAAAATTGCCCCACCCATCTAATATCCATCTGATATACATTATTCATGCATCGCAACCATGTATTCACACAAGCATGTTATCAATCAATCTAATCAAATTAATTAATCTGATAATTAGTGATCATCCAATGTTCAAACAACGATTTGATTTTTGTTCGAGTCAAACTCGTTTTACGAACAAGTACTCAAAGTACGATTTCTTCGAATTAAATTACATAATTAAATCCAATTTAATACGCATTTAAATCTAATTCACTATTTAATTCCAAATTAAATATTACACTTTATTAAATAAACCTTTACGACTTAAATTCCAAATTTAATCGTTACGGGTCTCAAAGCCCGATTAATATCCAATATTAATTTAATTAAAGTCCAATGGGCTTTTAATTAATTTCTTCAAGGCGTGGACTTTTGGTCAACTCGGGTCAAACTGAATAACCAAAATCCAATCCGGGAGTTACCCCATAAGCCCAAAAATCAATTTTGGCCCATTAGGCCCAATTAAACTTTAAAGGTTCATTAGTCGCATTTGGGCCTTTTGGATGCGGTTTTGGGCCTAATTGGATCCAACCAATTTTTCCTAAACCCGACTTTGTACAACAAAGCCCAACAAGCCCAATAACAACTTTAAAAGCCCAAATCCAATTTAAGGCCCAATTTAATTAAATTAAAAAATCCAATTTTTACAATTCAATTAAACTAAAGTGTATAGCATTATTAATTACCCAAATCAATATTTCCAAAACACAAAATTTGTACAATTAATCATGCTTATCATCATTGAATCATGTCCAACATAATTTGATCAAAATCAAACCCAATATACATGCCTATATGTCTCGGCCAAAGGGGAAAAATATGCCCAAATCAAATTCAATCCAATTGAACCAAATTAAATATAAAATCAATATCCCATAATGATTTCTAACTCATCCAATGAATCAAAAAATCAAAATCCAAGACAATTTTAGGGTTCACATTTTTCGGCCAACACCCATAAATTGGGGAAATTTGTTCCAAACCAAATTTCTTCAAATTGATCTAATCAATCATCAATTAAACATCAATTAAGCATATTAATTCATCCAATTTCATCAAATAATGCCCAAATTCGTATTGCCCAATTTTAACCCTAAAATTAATTTCATGCTTTCAAAGGCTCAAGATACCATTGTTGGTTTGCTCTAAGCTTCCCAAGATCATAAATCAAGCATGAAACAATATGATTACACATCAAAGGAGGTGCGAAAAAAACTCACATTGATTGGTTGGATGCTACGAAGACCAAAAACGTATTGTCTTCTCCTTGCTCGGCAGTGGGCTGCGCAAATGGTGGACTGCTCGGCAGTGGCTTGTCTTCCTCCTCCAAGAAATGGCCATGGGTGATCCTCCATGGAAGCTCCAAGCTCCAAGCTTCACAAGGTGATTCCTTGCTCATGAAAACACTACCCTATCACCTTTGTATTCCTCCATGAGTGTGCTAGCACTTAGATCTTGCAACAAGATCATTTGCTTCTCCATTTTGCTCGTCAAAACCAGAAAAATAGAGGAAGAAATCGGTCCAAGACCGAGAGAGAAGAAGAGAAAACATTTTGGCTCCAAAAAGGTGAATACCGAAAATGAAGAGAGAGAGTGAGTGGGAAATGAAAAAATTGTATTAGGTTTTATAATTTCCAAAATTAATAAAACATATACCACTTTTTTAATTTCCAAAAGCAAGCATTAAATGCCTTGCCATCATCTCAAATCAACTCACATCAATCTTTCAAATGTCACATCACTCAAAGTGACATGTGATTTGACATTTGATGTGACTAATGATTTGACGCTTGATTTGACTTGTGTGCCGCACTCGAATTCGAAATGCGAATACGCTCGCAAATAATCCCGGGCTCGGGTTCGCTAATTCCAAATTAACGAATTTTCCATTGCGTCGTAATTAAATGATTACGCTAGTGAAATCACTATTCACGTCGCTAACGAATTAATTCTAAATTAATTCGTTCGCCCGAATTAAAATCTAATTTTAATTCCGCGTCGAAATCCAATTTCGTTTAATATATCAAATATATTAATTTACCGATTAATTCCAAATTAATCGTTCTCTCTTTAAATGATATTTTATCCCATATAAAATATATCCGTAATTAATCCCAGATTAATTTTCTCTCTCACTAAATTAATCTCAGATTAATTAAAGTGCGAGTCATACGTCATCGGTGAATCTTTGGGAAGTGACCCATGAGATCCCCGGATATGTTGGCAGTAAATCGGGTCATCGGACTATCCGAACACGTAAGTACCCCGTACTACGTTTATACCGATTTACAATACAAGGTTGGCCTCTAGCAAAGCGCCATGCCTCCCCAATTCTCCGGAAACATGCTTACAGGAATAAGCGATCTATATCAGGCGTAGTATACGTGGTATTGCGTATTTCGATCCAGTATCGGATGATCACGTGCTAGGCCTGGGGCTGGAATTGTGTCTGCCCCGTACGAAGCACATGTCGGATGTCTGGTAACTAGTCTCTATATCGGATAACTATGACCTAGTCATATTATCCCGATGACTGCAGTACTTAAGAGAACCAGTGCCGTATCCTACGTGACCATCATCTCTATATGACTGGAGTGACACTTCCGTCTTAACATCATACCCAACACACTACAATTCTCAATATACCCAGTATTGGCGTACACATAACCTGTTAAAGCCCTGGACGACCTCAACCAAAGTAATATTGATTGTCGCAAGTATTAGCGGTGCAAGTCTCAGTTAAGACCAAATACACCTACCCTGGTTTCGGACTTCCATAGACACATAGTCATACTACCAATGGAATTCCGAGAGGGTCTAATCCAGAGCGAAGCTGTTTCCCGTACCATCGGTAAAACACAATCTCCTATTACATTTGCATGAGTATCTTATACCCAAATATACGAGAACTATGCCATTGTGCCCTCACAACACGCACAAGTGCAATACTAGTCTTTTACGTATTTATCGATGTCCAATCTCGATAATACTCTGACTAGGGATATTTAATGATTTATCCTTCGTGGACTGATACTGTCTCATACCATTCTCCGTCCAGGAACAAATCATAGGGACCTCTCATCATTTATACATCTAGGTGATCTAATCACAAATGATAAGAGTGCAATCTTCTTTGTCACATAGTTAATTTGTACAACAACACCATGATCTGTACAAATAGTGACGCTATGGGTCATAATTGTCCAACACAGGTCCATATATAAAAATGATGTACTTCGTCGTATATACGAAGAAGATGAAATCATTTATATTTCTGACTCGTCCGACTCTGATTCTCTTGCAGATGTTCGGTCGACTACTGCACCACAACATTCGATGCCAGAAGCAGTATCTCCTATCACTTCTGCGCATCAGACTTTGGTCTCAGCACAACCGTCGTTTTTTACTCCTCTGCCTTCTTCTCCTCACGTGGAGTTTCTTGAGCTTGAGCGGCCGTCATATTTGGTTCTCATGGTTGTTTCTTCCGCAGCCCTTGCTCAGATTGTCCAAGTACTGGCTGCTCCTGAGCAGCCGTCACCCCCTCGGGCCGAGTCTCCCATTTTGCCAATGAGTTCCCCTGCTCGGTCGTCTTCTCCTCAAGCCGCACCACAATCGACTCTTGTCCCCCAGCATCCATCATCCTCAGGTCCTCAAGAGTTAGTGCAGCCCGTGGCTGAGGCCTTCGAGGCACTGGTGGGCCAGCCCTCTGGTTATAGTTCTGGGATGGTAAGTCTTTTCTTCTTCTCTGGTTCGTCCTTATCCCGGCTTATACTTGTTAATTTCTCTGTGTACAGGTATTCGACCCATTGTTGCAAACAATCCAGGACATTTTAGATCACTTTGGACGTCTGTCTTCTGCTTCTTTTCGGCCTCATTCGCCTTTGGTCAGCTCCAGCACAGACATGGAGGCCCTCCAGGAGGTTCTTGGCCAATATGCTTCCTTCGCTGCACTAGAAATTAATCAAGCCGCGCGGCCGGAGAACGTCCTTCAATTGGAAAAAATCTCTTCCGAGTTGAACCGAATATTGGCCCTCTCTACTTTGCCAATATCTGTTGATCATCGGCTTTTCCTCCAAAAAATGAAAAATGACATAGCAAACCTCCTCTCTCGGTATCACAATGTGCACAGCCAGAAGATCGGGCTTCGTTCTTCTGTGATGAGGAAAGAAACGCTTCGTGATTCTCTTGAAGCACGACATCAGGCCTTGAGGGAGACAACAGAAGAAATGGTGACCGAAGAATCGGTCTTCCTAGACTTGGAACGACAACTAAAAGAGATTCAGCGTCTTCTTGAGGAAAGCCGCATGAGGAAGGAGGCTAAGAGGAGGACCCTCGTTACTCGAGCGAAGGAGATGGATGAGTCTATGGCAGAGTATGAGGGATTGGCCCGCATCAATTTCGAGAAGAGTCTGGCCGACTTAGACGCAGTGGGTATAGAAATACAGGACGAATGGTGCCTGACGAGGGAGACGCTTTCGACCATTAAGGGGCTGCCTGGTGATTTTCGGTGATCTTTGAGCCAAAAGTAATATTTTGTAAGACGTTATATCGTCTATCCTTGTATTCCTAGGATGTTTTCGTCCGTATTTAATGAGAAATTACTATTGTTTCAGTGCCTTTTGTTTTCGTGCTCCCATACCGAGGGCACATATTTCTTCAAGTATTTGCCGTTTATTGCTCTTGTATGCACTCTTCCGTTTAAGTCTTGTAGATGATAGGCTCCATTTGGCAACACGTTTTTTTACCATGAATGGGCCTTCCCAATTGGGCGACCATTTGCCATACGTTGGGTCCTTAGAACCAAGTGGCAACACAGTCTTCCACACTAATTCGCCTTCCTTGAATGATTTAGCCATTACTCTGAGGTTGTATTCTTTGGCTATCCTTTTTTTGTGCTTCTAGACGATTTAACGCATCACATCTGATGTCGTCGAATTCCAACAAGTTCTGGATCATTGCCTCGTCGTAGTCTTCCCGTGTCAGTTTGTCTTGCAGCATTACCCTGGTAGACTCAATATTCATTTCTACAGGGTGCACAGCCTCTTGACCATACACTAATTGGAATGGGGTCACTGAAGTACTTGTTCGCGGCGACGTTCTATAGGCCCATAACGCTTGACTCAAATATTCATCCCATCGTCTGGCATTATCCGTCACCATTTTCCGAATTAATCCTTTAAGGGTCTTGTTGGTTGATTCTGCTTGACCGTTTGACTGAGGGTAGTAGGGAGTAGTGTTCACTAATCGGACTCCGTATTCGCCCATGAATTCTTTTACCTTTTCACCGTTTAATGAAGTACCATGATCTACCGTTATTGTCTGTGGTATACCAAATCGGTGAATTATATGTTCCTTTATGAACTTGATGATCTGCTCTTGGGAGATTTCTATAACGGGATGGCCTCCACCCATTTAGTGAAGAAGTCGGTAGAACGACGATGAAAGTATGCCTCTTACTTAACTTAGGAGATAAATCTTCCCTATCAAGTCTATCGCTCATCCCATAAACGGCCATGGTCTAATAACTGGGACTATCTCAGTTGCTGGAGCCCTCTGAATAGGTCCGTGCTTCTGACAAGCAATGCATCTTTTGGCGTATGAGGTGCATGATTCTCCCATCTTTGGCCAATAATAGCCGCTTCGTATAATCAACCATCTCATCTTTACTCCGGCTTGATGAGCCCCACAAATGCCTTCATGCACTTCGGCCATGATAGTTTTGGATTCGGATGGCCCTACACATTTCAACAACAAACCATCTTGTCGTTTCTTATATAGCACGTCTCCTGATACTACATAGTTTAAAGCTTTAAGTTTTAGCTTTTGACCATTCCCTGCTTCGGGCTGCTTTAGGAATGTTTTGATTTCGCTTCTCCAATCATCTCCTTTTCGGCTTCGATTACCATAGCGTCCGTATCTTTAGCTCGTCTCATGAGGATTGGCTCAACCTCTTCGCTCCTGTATACCTGACATGTGTTTGTCTGTTTATATCCAGAGGCTGCTTGGGCTAAGCTATTGGCCAGTTCGTTCTTCGCCCCCGGAATGTACTCCAATTCAGCGTGATCAAATCGTTCTACTAATTCTTTGGCCACGTCTAGTAATGCCATTACTGATGGGCTTTGACATTTGAAAGCCCCCATCACTTGTTGAATTACCAGCTGTGAATCTCCATTGATAGACGCATGGGTTACTCCCATATTGAGGAGCATCTCTAGCCCAAGTATCAAGGCTTCGTATTCGGCCTGGTTATTAATGCAGTGTTCGGTTAACTTGACTAAGAATTGGAAAGATTCTCCCAATGGGCTGACCAGGACTAATCCTATTCCAGCTCTCTTCATTGTGCTGGATTCGTCAAAGTACATCATCCACGACTTCAGACTGCATTCGTCCAGATCCATTCCTATTTCCTTCATCGTGCTAAGACATGGATGGTCAGCCAAAAAATCGGCCAAGGCTTGATTTTTAACGGCCTTTTGGGGTTCATGCCGTATATCAAATTCTGAAAGTGATAGCGACTAAAAACCGACTATTTGATGCAAGATGGGACGAGAAAACATGTACTTTATTATATTGATTCTTGTAATCAAACACACTATATTCGGCCTAAGGTAAGCTCGTAATTTAGTACATATGAAGTATAAAGCCAAACATAATTTCTCCATGGGAGAATAATTACATTCATAATTCAGCAACTGTCTGCTAATATAGTAAATGGCTCTCTCGATGTTCATGTCGTCATCTTGCGTGATCATCCCAGCTATAGACCGCTCTTCAGCTGCTATGTACAATTTTATTGGCTTTCCTGGCACTGGAGGTACCATCACCGGCGGCTGTGACAAGTATTTCTTCAGGCTATCAAATGCTTGTTGATGTTCCTCGGTCTAGACGAATTCGTCCTCGCCCTTTAGCTTTAATAAGGAGGAGAACACTTTTGTTTTTCCTGCACAGTTGAAGATGAATCGTCTTAAAAAGTTAATTTGCCCTAAAAACCTCTGCAACTCTTTTTTGTTTCGGGGTGGCATAGCTTCAGTGATTGCCCGAGACTTATTGGTGTCGATCTCAATTATCCGTTGGTGCACTAGAAACCCTAGGAAATTTCTTGCGCACACCCCGAAAGCACATTTGGCAGGGTTCATCCTTAGTTTGAACTTCCTCATTCGTTCGAAGGCCGCTGCTAAGTGGCCAAAATGTTCGTCCATAGTCACGGATTTGGCCACTATATCGTCCACATAGACTTCTACGAATTCGCCAATCATGTCATGAAAGATCAAGTTCATAGCCCGCTGATAAGTGGCACCAGCATTTTTCAAGCCGAATGGCATGACCGTCCATTCATAACACCCTAGAGAACCTGGGCATCTAAAGGCCGTCTTATGTACATCGTCTTCGGCGATGTAAATCTGATTATATCCCGCATACCCATCCATAAACGATTATACCTGATACCCTACCGTGGAATCCACTAGGGAATCTACTGTCGGCATTGGGTATTGATCATTTGGTGTCGCCAGGTTTAAATTTCTGAAATCTATACAAATCCTTATCTTTCCATTCTTTTTCCTAACTGGGACAATATTTGACAACCATTATACATATCTGGTCGTCGTAATGAATTTTGCCTCTAACAGTCGTTCAACTTCTTTCTTAATATCAGGCATGACATTATGCGCAAACCTCCGGGGAGGCTGCCTATGAGGCCTATGACTTGGCATGATTGGCAGCCTATGCTCTACCAACGTTCTATCTAAACCAGGCATCTCATGGTAGTCCCATGCAAAACAATATTTGTATCTTTGAAACAAATAAACTAACTTTTCACGTACCTGGGGCTCCAATTCCTTGCTGATGTAAGTTATGCGCCTATCGTGCTCATTCCCTAGATTTACCTCGTCCAAAGCATCTTGTCCTCTTGAGATGTTTATCTTGTGTCGTCCATTCAGGGCGAACTCTTCTTCCTTTGATTCTCCTTCTTCCATCAAGTAGTCCACTCCACATAGTTCTTTTATTTTGTCCTCCGTCTGGTATGCCAGTAATTTGCCTCTTAAGGCAGAAATAGCGGCCTGTGCTTCGTCCTCACTTCTTCGCTCTATCACATAGGCCAATAAATTGGCCTTGGAGGCCGCAAGAGCGGCTTGCTCTTTATTCTGGCCGTTCTTCATTCGACTCGATGTGTGTCGGTTCTCCAAAGACCACTGTGGTTGGTCTCGTCTGTGCAAACAAATCGTCCAGCAACCCAGAGGGGTAAAACTCATCATTTTGAGCCACAATGGTAGGGCTTTCCCTTTGTTCAAAATCTAGCCGGCCCATAGTTCCTTTCGTACATGAAGTATTCGGCCGAGTTTGTCTCCGCAACGAAGGGCTTATTGTCGGCATGCACTATCTTTGCTTTGTCCCTCTGGTTCCAGAAAACCAGGCATTGATGAAGGGATGAATGGATGCATCGGCTGCCGTGAATCCAGTCTCGTCCCAGTAGCATATTGTATGTAGTTGGTCCATCTATGACGAAAAAGACCATTGTCTTCGTAGTACTTCCCACTTGCAGGTCCAATGGAATAACTTCTTTTGCTGTCGTCGCCCCTCCATTAAAGCCGGTAAGCATCACTTCCGTAGGGAGAAGGTCTTCTTCGGACTTGGCCAAACGTCCTAGCATCCTAACTGGTATTGCATTAATGGCTGCCCCGTTATCAATTAGTACTTTGGTGACAGGTATTCCATTAGCCTTTGCTTTCACATACAGCGGCCGCAGATGCTTTGTCATGTGTGTTGGTGGCTTCGGGAAAACCACTTTACCCGATAACCCTATTTCCATTGCCTGATCGGTCTTGTCATCAATTTGAGGCCATTCCTCTTTTATGTCCCATCCAGAAGGTGGCAACGTGGCTGGCGCATCCTGGGAGACATGATTGACAGTTAATCTCCATTTTTCGGCTCTGGTGATGGCCCGCTTTATCTTAGGTGTCCCATACAGAACAAGGAACGATTATCGTCCCAAATCTTCTCCCAATGTCCCGACTGTAGGATTTTCGGCTTCATATAATTCTCTGAGAAGACGATTCTGTGAAATTCCCCTTCTCCTTGATTCGGTCTTGATGTCTATTTCTTCTTCCACATCGGTCATCTCTTCCTCTTCAGCCTCCCGGTCTGTGATTGAGAGCGCTGCAAATTCGGTTTCGCCTCCCTCATAAACGTCATCACTTGTTCCTGCTTCCCAATTGTTATCTCTCCTGAATTTCCCAGGCAATAGGTAATGATTAGCCACCACTGGTGCCATACTACCGAACTGAATGACGATAGGCGGCTCTTCGTCATCTGTTTCGTTCGGTTTCCGTCTTCCGAATTTAGTGCGTTTGTCGCAACTTACCACCGTTCCTTCTTTGTTGTCACCCTTATTTACTTCTGTTTCCTCTGTAGTGCGAGGGCTACGGCCTATGGTGGCCTTTATTTCACCTTGTCGACGCATCAAACGGCCATAATTCCTTTGGTGCCGCCTCAACTGCGTCCTTGTCATTTCGTCTACAGGGCGATAGTTCCCGCCTGGCCGCTGGCCCGAGTGTGGCTTTTGGTATGAATGCCAAACATTGGGCCGATTAATCTTCGGCCTGAACGTCCTTACATTCTGAACGAAATTTGAATTCTCCCCATAGAACCTTGGGGTGAAGGTCCGGGGTTTCCATGAGGATGGCTTTCTCTTTGCAGGCCTTTCGCAAGCGTCTTCTAACTCTTTCATCCATTCCATGTCGTTCTTGCATCGAATACAAATATTCTACTGGTTTCCTTGCCCTGAGGGTTCCTTAATCCTTTCCAGAGCGCTTGGACGACGACGGTGATGTCCTCCGTCTAGCACTAATTTGACTTTCGGTAGGTTCACCTTGGCAAGGTCTGGATTAATCATGTTCACCCCCACCGATTTTGGAAAAGGGTCGCTATCCACGGCCATCTTCTTCTCGAACGTGATTCGTCCGGATTCTATGGCATCCTGTAAGACATTACGAAAACAAGGCAATTTTAGTTGTGTGAGACCATGCATTGTGCCACTTACAATATTTTTTACTACCGATCTGCTCGGCTTTTGGCAACGTATGTCGGTCGCTCAAGCTAATTTGCTTGTCCTTATATAACTGGTCAAATATGGCATCGACTTTAGTAATATCAAAGGAGAAGTTTCTGCCCTTTTTATCATTTTTTCACTGGCTTGTGGTTCTGCCCACGTTTTGCAAACGTAAGGTTCCCTTTAACAACTCGGCCAGACATAAATCGGCCGATTCGGTATCTATTTCGCCCATTTCATAGTCAATATTCCTGTAATATGTCCATTTGCTTGAATTTTTCATTTGCTCCTCTTCTCGTAATAATCGCTCATAACGCACCACACTAGTGGTGAGTTGGGGAAGGTCCCAAAACTCGCGATCCTGAAACTTCTTTTTCAGATCGAGATTTAAGCAACCTTGAGCGATCCTCACAAATTCTTTTTCGGGCAAAGGCACGTAACATCGGCCTCGAGCTACTTTAAACCGCTGTAAAAACGTTTCGGCCCATTCTCCTGGCAATTTTCTTAGGTTTGCCAAATCAGCTAAGGCCACTTCAGACTCGGCTTTGTAAAATTGCCCATGAAACAATTGTTCCAATTGCTGCCAATTTTCTACCGAATTGGCCGGCAAACTGACATACCAGGAGAAGGCTACCCCTGACAATGAGCCGTGAAACAACCTCAGTTTGTGGAAATCATTGATTTCCCCACACTGAAGAGTAAATCGCCCTATGTGTTCCATGGTAGAAACTTCCCCAGACCCCGTAAATAGGGTAAAATCTGGTATCTTGTAGTTTCTGGGCCATGGATAAGCCACATCGATCCAATCAGGATACGGCTTCCGATATCTTGGCCGAATCGACCGTATGCCTAGACCGAATTGGTTTTGAAGGATCTCTGTCATTTGTTCCCTTAGCATATCGTTGCCATTAAATGGCACAGCTATGGGTGGTGGTTGCGGTCCTCTCAAAAGTGGGACGTAATCAGGGTTCTGGACACCCTGAGGCAACACCACTTCATTTTGTGCCATATTTGGCCCTTGGTGTATGTTTGGTCCTAATTGTGGGCCATTGCCTCCAGGACTTGTTCCTCCCCTGAGAACCGCAGGGATGTCGGTTCCCTGAGCAGGAACATTACTAGGACCAGCCTCCTGACCGCTTGCCGCAGGGGGAGGCGTAGCCCGTGGCAGCACCGTTCCGCCGTTTACACATTTGGCCATTAATTCATTTAACGAGCTTAAATGTTTAGCCATGTTTTCATAATGCGAATTAGTAGTTGATACGAACTTATCTATGACATGTGCATTTTGGAGCCTAACCTGCTCAACAACATCCTGTGTGAATTCACCGAACAACGCGCGCACCGCGTTAGGGCTTAGCTCTCTCATAGGTTCGTACCGACTAACGTCTGTCAGACCCTCGAATTGACCCACTATGGCTGGAACGTTGGGCTGGTTGGCTTGCTCCAGTCCTCTTTCCTCCGCAGTTGAGCCAGTTTGAGCGTTTCTTTTCGGAGGCATCTCCACTCTTTACACCAAATCTCCCACTGTGGTCGCCAAAAACTGTTTGCGCAATTTTTATGCGTGAAGAAAGAAGAGCGTGTAAGGTTCAAACCTCCTGAGACAATGTCCCAGCAATGAGTGTTTGATTAAGTGAATAAGCCTCCAAGGGGCGCAAGCACACAAGTTACAGTCCTAAGATTACAATCTAAGAAATGAAAAATAAAAATATGCTCATATGAGTATTCATTTGATCGGGCCTCTTCTCTTGGTGTAGGTAGGCTTTTATAATGAAGCTTGTCAACCGTTTTAGGCGGTTCCAGTATCTCCCTATAGCTGCAAGATCGTGCCTATAACCGCTGAGCTGCGTGTCTCAACCGCTTGGTTATGGAGGGAAAACCGTCCAACTGCTACGATAGTGGAAGTAACCGCATCATGGGTTTTCGCCCTAACCATTGGTCTGATCGCCCCAAGCTCGTCGTCGTTCTTCGGCCCATCGTACTTCTTCTCTTCGTTCTTCTTCTTTCGTCCTAGTTCGACTTCATCCTATGGTGGGGATTTCGTCTACCAACAGTTTCCTTCCTTAATTGGGTGTGGGATTTTTTTTTCTTATCTCTTTTTCTCGTATCTATGGATTCTTCTTAACTTAATTGTGAGTTATCCATCAAGAGAAGTGTTTTTTAAAAGCCTGAGGCTAATAATTTTCTAAAAAATGATAGTAGAGTGTGTCGTTTCTTTAGGTTTCCTATAATTCTCATGTCTCATGAATTTGGATCTAATGATTAAATTGTGCTAAAGTATTCATAATTTTTTGTTACTTATGTTTTAATAATAATATACGGTTATGATTTAATTACCTATAAATTATTATCTAATAACTATCAGAATTTACATATATTGTTGTAAATAATATGGCCCCTCACTTTAATATCTACAATTTTAGTTTATCTCATATTACTTAGGGATAACAATCTTAGCTTAATCTCTCCCTATAAATATATAGCAACTTTTGTAGAATTTTATTTATTGAGAATTAAAAAGAAACACATACAGCTTACCAAGGTATTCTCTTCTTCTATTTTTCTTTCTTTATAACATGTTATTAGCACGATCGGCTTCTATTTAAGTTTTTCTTTACAAATCAAAAAGGAAAAGAAAAAACATGATCAAAAGCCGAATCCATCAGACTTGAAGCCAAATGGTTTTGATTAAATAAAATAAGAGTGTCGAATTAATAAAATAACCCGGTAAATCTGGGATCGATCCACAGGAAATAAATTTAGTAAAATAAAATAATAATTCGAGTGAAATAAAAATGTTGGATTTGTTTGAAGTGGTGGAAAATTTTAAATAGAACTAGAACAATAAATTAAAATACTGAGGGTTAGGAAGCCACTCTTGATATTTCAAATATAGAGAAATCTTATTTTTTATAACATACAAATTGTCATTATTACCCAGTTAATTTATTTCATGAATTAATTATGTCAAAACATATAAAACCAGCCATAAAGTTTATAACATACAAATTGTCATTATTACCCAGTTAATTTATTTCAGGAATTAATTATGTCAAAACATATAAAACCAGCCATAAAGGCGGTGATAATATTTGTCTATAACAAGTCCATTTAAGTACTCAATTATGCCAAATAAATAAAATCAGCCATAAAAGCTGTAACAAAGTTTATCAATAATTAATCCAGATTTAAATTATTACAATTTATATTTATAATATAAATAATATTAATCTATATTCTCATATTAAGAGTTTCACTCTTTACCACAGCATGATGAAATTAGCCACTCATGATTTGAAGAAAAACATGCATAATTTTATTATCGAAAGAAAAAAATTACAAGAAAGCTTAAAAAATAAAACACAAAAGATACTCTCTCAAATTCTACAAGAGAATTTTAAAAGAAAGCATAAAGAAAATGAGAGGTGAGCACCTCTATTTATAGTAGAAGTTCTCATCTCTCAATTATTAATTACAACTTTTCAAATCAAAAACAAACAACCAACTTTTACTAATTTATTTTTTCTTTTTTCTTTTTGACTTTTTTTTTTATTTTTTTTGGATCATTTTAGAAACATTTATCACAATCCACGTGATATTTTAACTTTAATTTTTTTACTTTATTTTCTAATAATTAAAATTACATGCAACGCACATTGACGTCTTCACCAATTTCGACCTTGAAAACCTCAGCACTAGAAATTCTTGTAAACAACAAAGTTGTAGATATTTTAGTGTTCTTTTCATTTGAAATTGGAATCGTCTCAATCCGATATCAGAGTAAAAAGTTATGACCAAAATACAAAACTTGCGCAAAATTAGAATTTCCGAAATTGTACACTGTTAGAACGCCCTTCTAAGTTTCCGGCCTAAAAAATCTAAATATCACGTCCATTTTTCTAGTTATGCATCCAATGTATTATTTCACCTACATAAGAAATAAAAATATATAAAACATAAATTTAATTATTATTTCACAAATGTGCTAAATTAAGGAGATTAATGAAACTACATGTGTAAAATAATTAATTTTCCTTTTAATAAATATACATTTTTTAGTGTTCATCAGTGATTTTGTGAGCCAACTTGAAGTTTTCATTATAAATAATTCACAACCTAAATTTCTGAATTTCAATTTTAATTAGAACCCGCAGTTTTAATTCACTATATTATTATTTTATTAAATATGTTATTAGTTTAACACCTTAATTATTTTTATGAGTATGTTATGTGATTGCCATTAATTTGGATCTTCCACATCAAAAAATAAAAATGTGTTTTTTATTTTATAATTTATTTTAGTTTCTTTCATAATTATAACTAACTATATAGGTAAATTTGTTAGAGTTTGTGCTCGACACGTCAAATTTTATTGTATTTATTATAAATACAATGTACATTTTGTTAGGGTTGGTGCTCCGAGTGCCAATCCGGATTGTATTTATGTCCGATTCATATATTCGAGCAATTATATTTTCCATAATATTACTAGTTTAGTGGTAGCACCCTTTGTCGTTTATACGCTTATTCGTTCTAATTGCGATTAGATATCTGATTACGATTAAATCGAAACTGAATCTGGTTCAGTGATACGTGTATATTAGACAAAGACCCTAGGATTTACAGTATAGTGCGCAGTTAGAACGCAGTTTGTAATTGATATTGGGAAGCGCACTATTAGTTGTATACCCTTAAATAAAGTTCCTGGTCAAGATTTGCTAACACGGGTCGGTTAGTAAAATCCGTTGAGACCAGTCCATGTCGTATATCGTGACTTGGTCTGATGGTTTATCCTAGTGAACCATGAGTCTCGGGAGACTCGTATAGACATGTAGGTGTTTGATAAGACACTCAACGACTCACTGAAGGTTTCCTAATAGATGGTACACCAACGTCAATAAGAACTTTCTCGAGTTGAGCGAGCATAGTGGTCATTCGACTTAAGGTACCACTGTGGATATATGAGCTATCCTCCACACTTTGATGGCAGTCACGTCAACAATCTAGTCATGATCAGACCTCCGCCTATTCGTTGGGTGTGGACTGATGCTCATGATATCATGTGCGTATCAAGACAGGATCCGCCAGTCCTGTGTACAGGGTATATGCATCCAGCACGTGTTTACGATCTAGTAAATCCATGGCTGTGGTATAACTTCGGAAACCAGTTCCGAGTGTTATTTAGAGATCGTAAATTGAAAGTCGATTGTATTATACCGAATGGATTTGACGTTCGCATCTATATTCCAGGTATAATACGGATATCCTGTGACAGATGGATTATATGTATGCTATGACCTCGACTTGCATAGTTTAACGTGATTATCTGTGGTCGTCATAATCCATGAGTGGGTGGATTATGGACACGAAATTGTATTTCGTGAAGGATAAACCTAAACTTAGAGAGACTCACAATATAAAGTGTACTTGTCGAGCACTTAGGCAACTCGATATGAATAATACGGTTTATTCATAATACTTCACCGGATTAAGTGAGTTAATTCGGATCGTTTAATCGTTAAACGATAACACATGCAATTAGGGGATTTTGTCCGCTAATAATTATTGTGTATTTGTATTTGATACATAATACGATTAAATACACATTAATTATTCGTCAAATGAGATTTTGACACATGCCATTAAATATATGTATTTGTTATTTAATGTAAATAAAATACATATATATAATAATAATTAATTGATTAAATTTTTCATAATTGTTATGAAAAATATTTAATAATTATTAGTTACACTTATCATTAAATTAAAGGTTAAAGTGTCAAATTTGATTTGCACCACTTTAACTTTATATTTAATTTATTTTAATAATTGTCATTTGTGATAATTGTTATCACACTTGTTTATTATTAATTGGACCATTTGGCATGACTTTAATACACTTTATTTGTGTCCAATTTTGATTGGATACTATAAAGTGATATTGATTTATTTTGATTAAATAAAAAAAAATGACAAAATGTCTTTTCTCTCTCTCTCCATTCGGTCAACTTCTTTAAATGAAGCAAAATTATTTTCTTCTTTAGCTATGTTGCTGCTACTGCCGAAACCTTTAAAAAAAAATGGGTTTGATACTTTGTTAGAAAATCCATGAAGAGTGAAGAAATAAATCAAGGAAAAAACTTAAGGAAACTTGGAGTATTAGAGGTAATCTTCAAAAACCCTTAAGCATGAAATTAGTTTCTTATTTCTTGATTTCTTAGAATGGTTATAGGGTTTCTTTGCTTGTAGAATTTGAGGCTTTTGGTTGTAGTGGTTGGAATTGGAAGATTGTGCATGTGTAAAGTGTGGATTTGATGGAATTAGTGTAATTTCATTCCAATTTGTTCAAATTGTTGTTGGACAATGTTGTTGTCATTCTAGAGTTGTTGATCCACTCTAAGATAGCCTAGAATTGTTCTAGAGTGTTTCATACATGGTGGGACTTCTTTGGTGTAGGATTAATTAGATTAATCTTAGTGAAAATTGGATTTAAGCATGAATTTTTAGCATTTTCTGTCACTGTTTCAGTTCTGAAATTGAATCTGATTGTGTGATGAATTTGATGTGTTATGAATGTAATGGATGTGTTTTGGGAGTTGGAATAATTTCCGGAAAGTGTTTCTGACTTGAAATAAGTGAAAATGGTAAAAAACGACGTTACATGGTGGATTTTAAGCCAACCGGGTGATGGCTGTCCAAACAGTGAATCTGTTACTGTTCGAGCAGCCCATGAACTGCTCCGACACTATTGGAGCTGACCTGGGTAGTTTCCATTAGTGTCGAGTAGTCGGTTCGGTCAAAAATGCATCTTAGGCAATTTTGCGGAAAAACAGTTTTCGTAAAAGTTTCGCGAGTTTTCAACATTGTTTATGTTAATATTTGATATTAGATAAATAGGTTTAGGTGAAATATGAATAAATAATTCATATTAGATATTAAATAATTTATTTAGTATTTTGAAAAGGTTTTAAAATACGATTTCGCTCGAACCCGCGCTTCCGCTGCGCCCCATCGCCAAAAACCCCAACACATTTCTATTTTATTATGAATAAAATTTAGTAATTTTCATCAATATAATCTTTTATATGGTAAAGGCGTAAAAAAATCTTAGAATGAATAGTTGTGACGTAATTGCAAAAGCGACACAATTGTTACTGAGAAATGTCACAATATAATTCATTTCTTAAAATTGTTCCTGGTCAAGGTTTACATACCTGGTCGGTTAGTAAAACCGTAAGACCGATACGTGTTATATATTAGAATTGTTCTAATGGTTTATCTCAGTAAACCATGAGTCTTGGAGACTCATATAAATACGTAGGTATTTATTGGATAAATATTAAACGACTCTTTCGAAGATTTCTGATAGATAGTACACAAACTTCAATAGGAATCTTTACGAGTTGAATAACATCTTAGCTCATTTGACTTGTGATACCACTGTGGATATGTGAGATATCATCCATACTTTGATGGTAATCAAGTCAACGATCTTTTAAGATCAGACCTCCACCTGTTCGTTGGGTATGGACTGATACTCACGATATCCTGTATGTATCCGGAAAGGATCTGTCAGTCCCGTGTACGGGATTTAGGTATCCAATTTATGATTCTTTGAAATCTTTGGCCGAGGTATGATTCAGAAACGAGTTCCGAATATTTATTTAAGAATCATAATTATGTCGCGACATATGAATTGTTCATAGCGGAGATTTGACGTTTAATCTATATCTCCGGAATAATTCGGATAACCTATGACAGATGAATTATATATATACGATGACTTCGACTTGGATGGTTCAACTCGATTATCTGTGGTCATCATAATTTGTGAGTGGACAAATTACGGACACATAAATGGTTTCCGTGACAGATAAACTTGAACCTACAGAGTTCCACAATATAAAGTGTACTCGTTGAGCACTTGGGCAATTAATTATGGATAATTCAGATTATTCATAATTTACACATGCGTATTAAATAATGTGTATTTGTATACGATACATAATTTAGATTAGATACACATTATTGATCAATTGGATTTTGACACTTGTTTTATTATTATTATTAATTAATTAATTTTTTAATTAATTATTAATAATAATATAATGGAAGAATATTCTTGGAATATTTATGTTATCTTTTTATTACTAATTAAATTAATTAATTACTTTGTTAATTGATTTGTTTTAATCAATAATATTACATGAATATTCTTGATTTTGACCAATTCTTATTGGCTATTCCATGTGTTTTTGACACATGTATTTATTAACAAAAATATCAAAATAAATATGTTATATTGGATAAGATCAATTGTGTCAAAATTTTGGCCACAAAAAAAATTGTTATTTTGTTGAAAAATTGTTTAATTTTCGGCCAAGGCTAGATTTACTTTATAAATGGAACTTGTTTCCTTTTTGTAAGCTTTAGCCTTTCTCATATGTTGAGAACCAAAAGAAAAATTGGGTTAGGGTTTCAAATTAAATAACGACACCATAAGGAAGAAAAATTGAAGAAATTGGAATTTCTTTAAGGTAAAATCAAATTCCTAATTTATATATTTTTTTTAATTTTGTTTCCTAAGCATGCAAAATATGTATAAGCTATGTATATTGCATGTTTTATTTATATATGTATCTTGGATATATATTGAGTGTAAAATTTGGTGTTGGTTATTTAATTAACCTTAATAATTAGTGAATTAATTATAAAATTTTAATTGTCATTCTAGAGTGATATTTTCACTCAAATATTGCCTAGAATTTTTCTTGAGGCTTTTTATTATGGTGATTATTTTTGGTGTAAAATTAAATGGATGAATTTTGTGAATAAATTGAATTTTGGCATGAAAATTGGACAAAAATAATTCTGGATCAGATCTGGTTTAGGACTGTAAAACATAATATTTTTCATGTAAGAATATGTTATTTGGATGATTTTGGATGTGTATTGGGTGGTAGATTAATTCTGGAAATTATTCCAGGGTGAAAACGCGAGAAAATGATGAAATTTACGTCGACATGGGCTTGCCGCGTCACGGCTGTGAAACCAGCGAACTGGGCACTGTTCGGGTAGCTTAAGGGTTGACCAATCACTGCCCAAGTGACCGGGTTGGCCTGGCTCGGTGATTGGTCAATCAGTTTGATCGTTTGCCCGTTAGGCGTAGTATTTATTGAAAAATATTTTCGTTAAATAATTCGTCGTGTTTTAAAATATATTATGTTATTAATTGTTAATAAATAATATATTAAACTACTTTGAGTGAATTAAAAATATTTGATATTAATTAATTCACCCGGAAAAAATTTAAAATATTTAAAAATTATTTCTCCCTTCCACCGCGCCCTCCGCTGTGCTTACCCATACAAAATTAGAACACAAAGTTCTAAACTCATTAATTAATTATTACATTAGAACATGTAGTTCTAGATCTACAAAATAATTATAGAACACGGATTTCTATAATTACATTACATAAATAGAACCTGAAGTTCTGAATCTACAATATCATATTTATGAACTTGAAGTTCTAAGTATATACATGATATTCCTTTTACATCGTAATTATTTTTTATAATATTTTATTATTACGACACTTATATTTCTTTTTATATTTATAAAGAACTTAAAAATGTCAAGTCTTATAAATTTACAAATTCATACACTCGGATTTTTCGGAAGAAACTATCTCTCATGGGTTTTGGATGCCAAAATGCACCTGTAAGCAATGGGCCTGAAAGGCACCTTAAGCGAAGAAAATCAAACATCCCTGTAGGATAAGTCAAAAGCTATGATTTTCCTTCGCCATCATTTGCACGAGAGCCTAAAAGCTCAATATTTGGTAGTAGAATATCCATTAACCGTATAGAATAACCTGAAATAGAGATATGAACGTCAAATTGACATCTTCCTCCCTGGAATGAAATATGATTGGACAAATCAAAGGTTCTTGATTACAAATCTGAGCTATTTCGCAGCATCCCACAGCTGAAATTGTGTGGTGAAAATATCACTGAAGAAGATGTTAGGGTTGGTGCTCCGAGTACCAATTTCTTATGTATTTCCCTATAAATACTCTTGTATATATTTTATTAATGAATAAAATAAACAGTTTCCGTAATATAAATTTTTTTATTATATGGTAAAGACGTAAATGACCATAAAGTGATTGGTTATGATACAGTTGCAAAAGCGTCGCAACTGACATTGAGCAGTATCATAACAGTATCATTATTTAACTGTTCCTGGTCAAGGTTTACAATTACTTGGTCAGTAAGTAAACCCGCTGAGACCGGTACATGTCGTATATTAGAATATTGGATTCTAATGGTTTCTCAATGAACCATGAGTCTCAGGAGACTCGTATAGACACGTATGTGTTTATATCGGATAAACACTAAACGACTCACTGAAGATTCTTAATATATGGTACACCAACATCAATAAGAATCTTCTCGAGTTGAGTGAGCATATTGATCCTTCAACTTGAGATACCACTGTGGATATATGAGGTATCCTCCACACTCTGATGGTAGTCACGTCACCAATCTATTTAGATCAGACCTCCGCATGTTCATTGGGTGTGGACTGATCATCATGATATCTTGTGCGTATCAAGATAGGATCCGTCAGTTCTGTGTATAGAGCATAGGTATTTATTATGGAATTAGCAATTTGTTAAATCCATGGGCCCGTGGTGTACTGTAGAAATCAGTTCTAAGTGTTATTTAAGATATTGCTAATAGAATCGTCGACGTGATTATACCTAAAGAGATTTGACATTTATATTTATATCTCTAGGATAATCCGAATATCTGTGATGGAATGATTATACGTATGCAGTGACCTCGACCTGTATGGTTCAGAGATTTCATCTGTGTTCGTCATAATTTACGGGTGGGTAGATTATGGACACGAAATTGGATTTCGTGACGGATATGTCTGAACCTGGAGAGTCTCACTAATGAGATATATCTGTAGGGTACTGGGGAAACTTTTATAAATAATACTGATTATTTATAAGTCGTTTAACGGTTAAACGAAAATACATGTTTTTGAGATCTTTCGGCCATTTATTAAATATCGAATTGTGATATTTGAAATTTATTATTAAAATATGTATTTTGATTATTTAATGTAAATATAATACATATATTTAAGATATTTATATTTAATTCTTTTATTATTTAAATGTTAAATAATAAAATTAATTAAATATTAAATATCTAGTTTACTTGTTAAAGTAAACTAAATGGCACTTTTTTAATTGGATAAAGTGGCCAATCTTTATTGGATAAATTGGCATGATTTAATTGGTTATTTCGTGATATACATTAAAATGTTTAATGAACTTATACCACAAATAATTAAATCATTATCCTTTCAATTTAAATTGAAACAAAAAATTGAAAATTACTTGGCTATTATTTTTTCCAAATTCTCGGTAATTTGTAAAAAATATATAAGCCTAATTTTATTTTTTGTTTCATTATTCTAAGAACTCTAAAAATCAATTACAAAGAGAGAAAATGAGAAAAAGGAAGAAAGACTTTGAAAATCAAGCATTTTTAGTAAGTTTTTCTTACTTTTCCTTTCATGAAAATTATATTCATCTTACTATGCCTCAACATGTGTAGCTTAGTTTGTTCTATACTCTTTTATGGATGTGATTTGATCTTGGATGAGAGATGGAAGCATGTAAATTGATTTAGATTGCTTTGAATTGTTTATTAAGCATTCTTTTTAACCATTTGATGGAAGTTGCCATTCTAGAGTTACTTAGACACTCATGATTGAAATAGCATTATTCTTAAGCTATTTCATGATGGTGAGGCTTGATTGGTGTTGTGAGAATTGAATTAAAATATTGAATTTAATTAATTTGGTGTTAATTTTGTTAATTTGTGAAATTATAAAATTAGGGTTTTTAACCTTCACCAAATTTGGGGATTTTCATATATGTGATGAGATTTTATGTATATATGATGTATATTAAATTTTGGAATTTTTGGATTTGATCTTGACATGTTTTGAACAAAAAGGATCAAATTGCAAATTCTTGAAAGTTTAGGGACCATTCGGCAATAAGAGGAAAATTATTTTCTTGAGTTGAAAAATTGTATTTTCATGTATTAGACATGTATAAATCATTTTGGAATTGATTTGGAATCAATTAGAATTGTATTTGACAATTTAGGACTAAAATGATTAAAATACAAAGTTTTTGGTCAAAATGATAATTACTGAAAAATCTGATTTTTGGGTAAAAATTTCAGTTTTTAAGTATTGAATAATTTAAATAAATTAGTTTATTTTAATTACCCAAGAAAAATAATTGAAATCAGAAAATTTTGATTTTCCGCGTTCCGCTGCTTTTACCCGAATTACCGCCCGAAACTCCAACAAAATTGGTATCAGAGAAGGTATAAACCTGAATACATAATATGAATATGCCTTTAAATTCAATGTTTAATTATGTTCTTACTTTATACATTCTTGTATTTATTTAATTTGATTAAATTAAATACGTATCATCTTTGCGGAAAATCCTTAATTAATAAGGTTTTAAAAGTAATATGTATTGGAAAATGTTTCTTGGTCCGTCTTGTCAATACGGTTTGTGGATATTTATTCTATGGCCGCCTCCGAGATCGTGCCAAAGCAGTGAGGGTGTAGTTGATAGAAACTTATTCATACCGGATGTATATGTGATACTAGATAAGTTCAAGCGAATGCGAAAATCATGAACATGCCAATACGCAAGTATCTTGAATTTATCATTGACAAGTTTAACCTTAGTACGCCTCCTTATGAACGTGCCAAAGTTGTCACAACGAGAAACGGTCAGCGGAACCCATGAGTCAATGTTGAGTGATTGACAATGAGTTGTCTACCTAATGAATATACGTAGGCAAGATCGTACCAAAGCTGTGAGCTGAAACATATTCATGGGATCCACCTTTCACTATTAAATTTAATTTGATTAATTGTTTGTTTGCATTCTGTTTGGGGATTACAGTATTGCATGTAATAGTGGAAGGGGCATTTGTAGATTTAAAATCCATGATCTATTTATGTTTTGTTTGATTTATATTATATGAAAGTGTTATGTCTGCTTACCATTTTTCGCTATCTATATGATAGATTTGCAATGGCGGTGCCTGTTTCTAATCCTTTTGGTCGTATACTTGATACGAATAAGCTTAAAGGCGTCGAGAACTTTGCAGATTGGGACTTGGATCTGAGAATTATTCTTGGGTCCGAGCAAATAGAATATGTGTTAGAAGGTTCGTTGCCACTTGTCATAGCACCTGATGCTACGCAAGAGGAACATGAGACTCTCCAAAAGTGGAGAGATGATGATAGAAGATTCAAATCATATATTCTCAGTTCCTTGGCACCGAAGCTTAAGAGACAATATTTTGGATTGCCCGACGCATATACTATGATGATGCAGCTACGAGAATCTTTTATGAACCAAGAACATGTCTCGGTTCATAAAATTGCAATGTAATTGTTCCATGCAAAATTGGAAGAGGGACAGGCTGTGATCCCTCACGTGCTACATCTTATTGATTTGATCGAACAGTTGAGGCGCTATAATTTCCCTCTGAATGACACTTTAGGATGAAATGTCATACTAGGATCTCTGCCAGCATCATATCGCTAATTTGTGATGTATTTCAATATGAATGGGATTAGCGGTTCTTACCAGGAGCTGCATAAGATGCTGTAAACTGCGGAGGAAGAATTGAGGAAGGGAGTACCAACTCGCCCTCCTAAACCCACTGCTCTTCATGCTTCCTCCCAATCTAAACACAAAGGGAAGAAGAAGAAAGGGAAGAAAAAGAAGGGTACGAATCTTCCACCACATGGTAAGATAGCTAAACCCAAGAGAGCTGCCGAAGATAAATGCCACCACTGCAGTAAGATTGGCCACTGGAAAAGGAACTGTCCTGACTATTTGGTGCAAATCAGAAAGGAAAGAGCATCTACTTCAGGTACTTTTATTTTTCCCATTATTGATATCTCATTAGCTTGTGAAGCTATGTCGTCCAGTTGGATTTTAGATTCTGCTTGTCCAATTCACATTTGCAATTCGTTGCAGGTGTTGAAGGAAAGTAGACGGCTAAAATCTGGGGAGATGCAATTGCGATTCGAGAGTGGCGACTCTTTGGATGCAGTTGTTGTGGGCTTATGCAAGATTCCCCTGCCCAGTGGGAGCCTTTTGTTGCATGACTGGTTTTCTGCACCAGGATGTATAGCGAACATTGTATCACTTTTTGTATTAGATACTGAATGATATAATGTAAATATTAAGAATCGTTCTTTATATTTATATGATAGATATAATGTTTAGATCCTTGTTTGTCCAAATGAGCATGGTCATTACATTTTGCATGCCTCACAAGATATCTTTAATGCTGGAATTAATAAACGTAAAGTATGTGATATAAATAATATTGAACTGTGGTATATGAGGTTGGGTCATATAGGTGTGAAACGCCTAACCCAGTTGGTTAGGAATGGTTTGATACATGATATTACCATTGAACCTTATCCAACTTGTGAATCTTGCATTCGGGGTAAAATGACCAAAGCCTCATTTTCGGGTGTAGGACACTGAGCCACTGACTTATTGGAACTAATACATTCTGATGTATGTGGTCCCATGAATCACACTTCGTTACCTTTACCGATGATCTATCACGGTATGATTATGTTTATTTGATGAAACATAAATCAGAAACATTTGAAAAGTTCAAAGAATTCTGAAATGAAGTAGAAAAACAGATTGGTAAATAAATTAAATGTCTTCGATCTGATCGAGGTGGTGAATATATAAGTGGTGAGTTCACCGATTATTTAAAGAAAAATGAGATTCTCGCTCAATATACTCCTCCGGGTACTCCACATCACAATAGAGTATCCGAAAGGAGAAATCAGACTTTATTAGATATGGTTCAATCAATGTTGAGTTTTATATATTTGCCCTATTATGGGGATATGCTCTTTTAACTGTTGCTCATCTTTTGAATAAGATTCATTCCAAGGCTGTTCCTACAACTCCGTATGAGATATGGACTAGTAGGAAACTGAATCTTAATTATGTTAAGATTTGGGGCTGTCCTGTATATGTCAGGATGGCTCAGCCAGATAAGCTTTCGTCTCGAGGGTAAAAGTTTAGTTTTGTTGGATATCCCTCAAATACAAAAGGATATTTGTTCTATGATACCGAGCATCGAAATGTGTTCGTAGCTCACTTCGCAAAATTTATAGAGGTAGAATTTTTGTCTGAAGGAGGTAATCATAGACAGGTTGAACTTGATGAAGTACAACTTGGAACCAATAAACCAATGGAGGAACCAGAAGTTCAAATAGATGAAGAGCCTTCAACACACACACTCAGTAGGTTCTAAAAGGTGTCTAGACCTCCTGAACGCTTGTATTTGATACAAGAAAATAGTCTGGATGTTCTCTTTGTCGAAGAGACTGACCCTTATACCTCTTTTCTTGTATCAAATACAAGCGTTGAGGAGACTGACCCTTATACCTATAGAGAAACGATGTTGGACATCGACTCCGCGAAATGACAAGAGGCCATGAAATCAAAGTTACACTTTATGCATCAAAATCAAGTTTGGGACTTAGTTCTGCTTCCTGAATGAATTGTTCATATCAGTAGTAAATGGGTTTACAAAAGGAAACGAGGGCTTGACGGAAAGGTTGAAACCTTTAAGGTCAGACTGGTAGCTAAAGGTTACAGGCAGTGACCTGGTGTTGACTACGATGAAACTTTTTCGACAGTTGCGATGCTAAAGTCTATTAGGATTTTATTGTCTAATGTTGTTTACCATGATTATGAGATTTGGCAAATGGATGTCAAAACGATTTTTCTAAATGGGCTTCTTGATGAAGAAATCTATATGGAACAACCTGAGGGTTTTATATCCAGCGAAACCTCATGCATGGTTTGTAAGCTTAAGAAGTCCATTTATTGACTTAAGCAAGCTTCGCGAAGTTGAAATCTTCGATTCAACGAGATTATTAGATTGTCTGGTTTTCTCAAGAATACGGAAGAATCATGTGTGTATCAGAATGCCAATGGGAGTATGATAGTATCTTTGGTTCTCTATGTTGATGACATCCTAATCACTGGGAATGATGTAAGATGTCAAAGCATACCTCTGTAAGAATTTCTCCACCTGGGTGAAGTTTCTTATATCTTGGGTATAAAGCTCTATAGAGATAGATAAAGGAAGCTTATCGGGTTATCATAATCGACGTACATAAATAAGATCTTAGAACGATACAATTTTGCTAATTGTAAGACAGCAAATATACCATTTAGACATGGCATTCATCTTACGAATAAGATGTGTCCGCCAACAGAAGATGAGAAGATTAGAATGTCTAATCAGCCTTATGTTTCATGTTTGGGTAGCATAATGTATGTCATGTTATGTACGAGGCCTAATATTAGCTACGCGGTTAGTGTAACCAGTAGATATCAGTCCAATCCAGGAAATGACCATTGGATGACCGTTAAACATATCCTGAAGTATCTTAAAGGTACTAAGGATAAGTTTATCATTTATGAAGGAAATGAACTGCATGTTAATGGGTATACGGATTCTGATTTCCAATCGGATCCCGATAATAGAAAGTCTACATCAGGATTCGTATTTACCCTTAACGGAGGTGCAATTTATTGGAAAAGTTTCAAACAAAGGTCCACAGTTGATTCCACCACAGAGGCGAAATATATTGCTACTTCTGAAGCTGCAAAAGAAGTTGTTTGGCTTAAGAAGTTTATCACAGAACTGGGAGTTGTCCCAAGTATCGAGAATCTGATTCTGTTATATTGTGATAATACTGGTGCCATTACACAAGCAAAAGAACCGAGGGCGCATTAGAAGTCGAAGCATGTGGAACGAAAGCACTACATCATTCAAGAGATTGTGTCGTGAGGTGACATTGTCGTGTGCAAAGTTCCCAGTGAAGATAATGTAGCAGACCCGCTCACGAAGGCCATACCTCCGAAGTTATTTGATAAGCATGTTGAGTCGATGGGTATTAGATACAATCGATATTGGCACTAGAGCAAATGGGAGATTTTGTTAGGGTTGGTGCTCTGAGCACCAATTTCTTATGTATTTCCCTGTAAATACTCTTGTATATATTTTATTAATGAATAAAATAAACAGTTTCTGTAATATAACTTCTTTTATTATATGGTAAAGACGTAAATGACCATAGAGTGATTGGTTATGATACAGCTGCAAAAGCATCGCAACTGACAATGAGCAGTATCATAACAATATCATTTTTTAACTGTTCCTGGTCAAGGTTTACAATTACTTGGTCAGTAAGTAAACCCGCTGAGACCGGTACTTGTCGTGTATTGGAATATTAGATTCTAATGGTTTCTAAATGAATCATGAATCTCGGGAGATTCGTATAGACACGTAGGTGTTTATATCGGATAAAAATTGAACGACTCACTGGAGATTTTTAATGGATGGTACACCAACATCAATAAGAAAATTATTGGGTTGAGTGAGCATAGTGATCCTTCAACTTGAGATACCACAGTGGATATATGAGGTATCATCCACACTTTGATGGCAGTTACGCCACTGATTTATTTAGATCAGACATATGTCTGTTCGTTGGGTGTGGACTGATCCTCATGATATCTTGTGTGTATCAAGATAGGATCTGTCAGTTCTGTGTACAGAGCATATGTATTTATTATGGAATTAGCAATCTGTTAAATGCATGGGCCCGTGGTGCACTGTAGAAATCAGTTCTAAGTGTTATTTAAGAGATTGCTAATAGAATCGTCGACGGGATTATACCTAAAGAGATTTGACGTTTATATTTATATCTCTGGGATAATCGGGATACCTGTGACAGAAGGATTATACGTATGCAGTGACCTCGACCTGTATGGTTCAGAGATTTTATCTGTGTTCGTCATAATTTACGGGTGGGTAAATTATGGACACGAAATTTGATTTCGTGACGGATATGCCTGAACCTAGAGAGTCTCACTAACGAGATATACTCGTAGAGCACTATGAAAACTTTTATAAATAATACTGATTATTTATAAGTCGTTTAACGGTTAAACGAAAATACATGCTTTTGAGATCTTTCGGCCATTTATTAAATGTTGAATTGTGATATTTGACATTTATTATTAATATATGTATTTTGATTATTTAATGTAAATATAATACATATATTTAAGATATTTATATTTAATTATTTGATTATTTAAATGTTAAATAATTAAATTAATTAAATAGTAAATATCTAGTTTACTTTTTAAAGTAAACTAAATGGCATTTTTTAATTGGATAAAGTGGCCAATCTTTATTGGATAAATTGGCATGATTTAATTGGTCATTTCGTGATATACATTAAAATGTTTAATGAACTTATACCACAAATAATTAAATCATTATCCTTTCAATTTAAATTGAAACAAAAAATTGAAAATTACTTGGCTATTATTTTTTCCAAATTCTCGGCAATTTACAAAAAATATATAAGCCTAGTTTTATTTTTTGTTTCATTATTCTAAGAACCCTAAAAATCAATTACAAAGAGAGAAAGAGAGAAAAGGAGAAAAATGAAGAAAGGCTTTGAAAATCAAGCATTTTTAGGAAGTTTTTCTTACTTTTCCTTTCATGAAAATTGTATTCATCTTACTAAGCCTCAACATGTGTAGCTTAGTTTGTTCTCTACTCTTTTATGGATGTGATTTGATGATTGAGAACTTGGATGAGATATGGAAGCATATAAATTGATTTAGATTGCTTTGAATTGTTTATTAAGCATTCTTTTTAACCATTTGATGGTCATTCTAGAGTTACTTGAAAGAACACTCACCACATTTCATGCATCAAATATGATTCTGCAACAATAATATCTGGAGCGTAGATTCAAAAAATACTCATATTTGATATCATGTCTTCTCGGTGCTAAACAAAATAATGAGCTCCTGATGAAAAATCACGAGTTACTCCCAAAATATTTTATAAGAATAAGAAAAATCAGGTTTTTCAAATTACCAGTAAAGTACTGTCCCCTCATTTTTAGCGTCTCGAGTTTGCTAATGATGCCTCATGGGGCGCTAATTACCCCCATAGGCTTATGCTCATGTTCATGTTCCTTGCTCCCCCAGGTGACAATACTAGTGACATTTTCAGGACATATGTATTATTTTCAGTTCACTTTCATGATTTCCATACATGATATTCTCAATTTATGTTTAAGTTTTATAGAATGCAGCTCATGATTTCAGTATAAGTTTTACATATTTTAGTCATTTGATGTTGTTTTCTATTGACATTATTTTTTGGTAATGATTATGTTTTCATATTATCTTTGTACAACTTACAGTCATGTCATGTTTTCATTTGACGTATTCAGTTTTCAAGTTAAGTTGTATAGTTTTTAGTTTTGGTTTGACGTTTACAGGTCATGTAATGATTTTGAGTCATGACGTATGTAGACATTGCATTTTTACATAGCCCAATGATGAGTCTCTTATGGGAATATCGCCTGCAAAGTTTAGGAAAGTTGTAAAGTTTAATGTTTGAGGGAATGAAACCCTAGAAAATTCCAAAAGAGACAACCAAATTCAGGCCAGAGTTAGCCACCAAACCAGTCAGATGTCACTTATGTTCGACCAGAATTAGCCATCAAATTCGATCGGACATGACTTAAGTCAGGCCGGATATGTATCGAGTTTCCATATTCGCAAAAAAATTGATATCCTCTATCGTTTTCTATAAACCAGCCTTTTTTGTTTTATCATGATCTCTTTCCTTTTCAATTGTTTCCTTATTATATGGATTTCTTCCCTTTTTAATTGCAAATCCATCCTTATAAAAAGGGGGAGAACGAACCAAAAAATGGGAAGAACTACTAAAGATAGAATTCAACCAAAACCCAGCAACCTTAAATTTCCTCTTCCTATAAGAGATCCAGCAATCTAACTAAACCTTCAGAAGTGTTCTCGAAGCCAAGTTACGTTTAAGGTATGACCTGAGGGCCCTCAAACCTTTACTTTCATGTTTTAGTTTAATATAATGACGTTGTATCTCATAATGTCCGGTCGGATATACATCTGTCATAAAGAGAATCCGGCTATATATTTGGCTACATCCGGCTGTAAGTTTTCTAGTGGTATATCGGATGAAAATCAGGACATAAATTTTATAGTCGATTCCAAATAGACGATCATATGTTCTGTACTCGAGATATAACTCCACGTACCATTGGAAAACCATTATACATTTCAGTCTGGTAGAATTTGCTTTTGCTTTTGTTATTACTATGTTATTTCCAACCCACATGATCTTGCATATTTTATTGTTCTATTTCACACAAAATATTCGTCCAGACTTACACTAAGTCTAGTCGGAAATTAATTGCATAAAAAATTTGTCCAACCAGGCTTCTTTGAAACCAGACCGGAATGATATGTTTCGTTCGCATTTTATTATTGTTTTGATAATTTCTGGATATTTTCTAATTTTCTAATTTAAACTTTTATCGTTCTTTTTATTATGATTACGTCGTGTATGCTATATAAACTATTGTCTTATACTGGGTGGAGACTGTTTTATTCTTCGATTAGTCCCATGTAAGGCTATCTGTACTTTCTAAGGGTTGCGAGCCCAATAGTATCACATTCGTCGATGTCATAGGTATAGCGGTAAACCCCACTTCGCTCCTACATTTTATGTTACAGACATGATGTCAAAGTTCAAGTTCTCAAGTCAGATTACAGTTTTCCATACATGTTATTATGTTTAGTTTCCAGTGATGCTATAGGTTCTCATTTTATCATTCATTTTACACGTATAATTTACATATGTTACATGATTTAGGTTTGTTGTAGACCTATTTTCGTTTATATGATACCATGTTATTTATCTTATATTTGTTTTTGTGTTCACTCACTAAGTCGTTCATTCGACTTACTTTTTTCATTTTCAGTCTATGTTGCAGGTTCTTCATGCATGCTAATGACGAGCTTAGAGAAGATGGGAGCACTTGCAGTCATTAAAGTCAATCGGTAGGATCAATCATCAGGGTCCACAAGTGTATAGGTGACATGTTTGGCCATGTGGCCTAGTGTTAGTAGTTCATGATATGTTCAGCATGTTATGTTATATATAACCAAGAATTTTATATGCACGTTGATAATATATGTATGTATAGCGTTTGTACAGGTTAAAGACAAATTAATGTCATAATATGCATGAATAAGTCATGAAGGCAAATAGGAATGGAATAAGAACAAGCCAGGTATAGTTCATATCATGCCATGCATTATCTAGTCATGATTAGGTAAACATGTTAATCAAGTTAGCTCAGTTATAGCTTAGCGTCGATTAAGCATGTTTAGGGTAAATTTATAAGGTAGTGTATGTATCAGGTACAAGCTAGGGAATATGTGTGTAGCATTAGTACAAGTCAGGAATAGATCACTTCAAGTCACATATATGTTAGTCATGAGATTCAGGGAGATGGCAATGCTATCTCCTGTCGGTCGTGCCCCAAAAATACTAGGACGTGACAAGTTCATTGCCTTAGGATTAGTAGTAGCAAATCGAAGAACTCCCTGAGCCCGCACCAAGCGACCTTCTCCAGAATCTCTGAAGTCTCTGAGTGGATCAACCATGCGAACTCGCAACGCCGGAACCCCGACTACTAATCTTTCTCCTAGAGAGCTCTGAAGGCTTAGGAAATTGGGTTAGGGTTGTGTTTATGTGTTGATGGTAAATCAAAACTCAATCTCACCAAAAGAAAGAAGACAGAGAAACCAAAGAAGTCTTCTAGGTGAATTGTCAAGAAAGTTGAAAACAGACAATGTTGTAGCTCAGAATAATGTGTTTCCAACAGTTGATAAGATGACTCTATATTTGTTTATATAGGTATAGTAGAGGTAGGGTTTTCCTTGTGCAAAACTGGCTCAAAAACGCTTCCACAATAACCCACTTATGCACAGTAATTCGAACGCCACAAGAACGTGTGACGAACGCATGCAGTTCCGCAAAACCGTTCGAATGTCCTGACAAACGCACCTCGAACATGAAGTCGTTGGACAGTTTCGTTCGAACATGACTCGAACTTACCTCAAATGTGAAGCTTCTGGAAGCTTTTATTCGAACATCCATTCAAACGAACCACGAACGTAGAGCGTTCAAACCCAAACAAGAACGCGCACCACGAACGCAAATCCTAACAACCTCATCTGATGTCATCTAATTATTCTGAAATCTTCAAAACTCATTACAATTCAATTGAATTTATTTTATTACAGATATTACCGACAAACATGGAACTAACACATAAATTATATATCTTAGAGACACTATAAATTTGCAATGCGATGTTTTTGTGAGAGATCATGAACTGAATAATCTGAAATTCATATTATAAAACTGAATTAATATGTTATTGGAAAAGAAATTATAATTAGTCGTGATTTTTTTTCCACTTAAGAAATAATTATGGTTAATAACTATATAAAATCATATGGCGTTCTCTAACCCAATAAATTATAAACATAATTAAAATTTGGATTCAGTTGATCCAAGTTATTTTTACCTTTTCATAATATTTTTTTCATTCATTCATTATTCATACACAGTTAATATTAATTACATAACTCTTATTCAATAGTTATCAATAATAATATTGTAAAAATCTCAGTACAATACCCGTCTCAACAACAAAATGAGGTTTATTTTGCTCCTAAAGATATAACTGAGTTGATTTTCAAATAAAATATGTATCCAGACTCAAGCCTTGAAGAATGGAAGAGTTGAAATATATTTATGTTTGCCCACTTCTTACCTTTTAAAAATAATAATAATAAAGTTCATTTTAATTTAAAATTTTTACTTCAATTTGTATCCATCCATCCGTCCATTCCCTTGATATGTAAATAGAAAATCTTAATCTCATTCAACAATCAAACTGAACTATTACAAGGAATAAATTAAGAACCAATCTTTCACACCTCACAATTATGGAACAAAGAATCCCCACCAAAGATTCAAACAAATGTAATATCAAAAGATTCAAAACACAAGACTTAATGTATGACTAAACAAGATAAAATTATCAACCAAAAGACGTCGTTTGATGGTAGTAAATAAAAAACACTAAAATAATATCATCATGATTTTATCCTTATACTAAGTCCCCTTTTAGTCTCCATATATCATTGCTCTTAATATATCATTTCTCTTAATATATTAGTCCTGAAAAAGAAAAATCAAGTCTTAAATCTTATCTCTCCCATTAATTTCCCAGCCTAAAAGAATATTGTGAATTGAAAATCTAACAATGAATAATCTCAAATTTTATGCAGATTTGAACAAAATACAGTAAATAGACAGATTCTATAGTGTTTAACTCTCAACAGGAGAAGCTCTTGGTCTTGTATCGGTACAGAACCCTTTTCTTCTTGCTTGATACATTGTCAATGGTGAGTACAAGCTTTCCAGCTTCATTGTTCTTGAAAGTGTTGCGAATGGCCCTTCATTTGATCCCATTTTCTTGCCTTTCTGAACAATTATGGTGTATGAACCTTCATCACTTGGCGTGTATTATACTGACCAAGTAGTGTAAACCTTGACCAGGAACTGTCTGAGAATGACAACGTCATGATACTACTCAATGTCCGTTGCGACGCTTTTGCAACTGTATCATGACTAATCATTATAGGGTCATTACGTCTTTACCATATATAAAGATAGATTATATTATAGAAACTGCATATATTATTCATAATAATAATGTTTTACAGAAGTATTTAACAGAAATACAACCTGGAATTGGCGCTCTGAGCACCAACCCCAACAAAATCTCCCACTTGCTCTAGTGCCAATATCGATTGTATCTAATACCCATCGACTCCACGTGTTTATCAAACAACTTCGGAGGTATGGCCTTCGTCAGCGGGTCTGCTACATTATCTTCACTCGGTACCTTGCACACGACAATATCCCCTCGCGACACGATCTCTCGAATGATGTGGTACTTGCGTTCCACATGCTTCGACTTCTGATGCGCCCTCGGTTCCTTTGCTTGCGCAATGGCTCCAGTATTATCACAGTATAACGGAATCGCATTCTCGATACTTGGGACACTTCCCAATTCTGTGATAAAATTCTTTATCCACACAGCCTCTTTTGCAGCTTCAGAAGCTGCAATATATTCCGCCTCAGTGGTGGAATCAGCTGTCGATCCCTGTTTGGAACTCTTCCAACAAACTGCACCTCTGTTAAGGGTAAAGACAAATCCAGATGTAGACTTTCTATCATCAAGATCCGATTGGAAATCGGAGTCTGTATACCCATTAACCTGCAGTTCGTTTCCTCCATATATAATCAACTTATCCTTAGTACCTTTAAGATACTTTAGGATATGTTTAATGGCCATCCAATGGTCATTACCTGGATTGGACTGATATCGACTAGTTACGCTAACAGCGAAACTGATATCAGGCCTCGTACATAACATGGCATACATTATGCTACCCAAACACGAAGCATAAGGTTGGTTAGACATTCTAACATTCTCATCTTCTATTTGTGGACACATCTTCTTAGAAAGATGAATCCCATGTCTGAACGGTATGTTCGCTGTCTTACAGTTACCAAAGCTATACCGTTCCAAGATCTTATCTACGTACGTTGATTGGGATAACCCAATCAGCCTCCTTTGTCTATCTCTATAGAGTTTTATCCCTAAAACATAGGAAGCTTCTCCCAGGTCCTTCATGAGAGAAATTCTTACAGAGGTACGCTTTCACGCTTTGCAACATACCTAAATCATTCCCAATGATTAGGATGTCATCAACATATAGGACTAAAAATACGACCATGCTCCCACTGGCCTTCTGATACACACATGATTCTTCCGAATTCTTGAGAAAACCAGACGATCTAATAATCTCATCGAATCGAAGATTCCAACTTCGTGAAGCTTGTTTAAGTTCATAAATGGACTTCTTAAGCTTACATACCATACCCGAGGTTTCGCTGGACGTGAAACCTTCCGGCTGTTCCATATAGATTTCTTCATCAAGAAATCCATTTAGAAAAGCCGTTTTGACATCCATTTGCCAAATCTCGTAGTCATGATACGCAGCTATAGAAAGCAAAATCTGGATAGACTTAAGCATTGCTACCGGTGAAAAAGTTTCATCGTAGTCGACGCCAGGTCGCTGCGTGTAACCTTTTGCTACCAGCGGGCCTTGTAAGTTTCAACCTTACCGTCAGGCTCGCGCTTCCTCTTGTAAACCCATTTACAACCGATAGGAACAATTCTTTCGGGAAGCGGAATCAAGTCCCAAACTTGATTTTCATGCATTGAGTCTATCTCGGATTTCATGGCACTTTGCCATTTCACGGAGTCGATGTCCAACATCGATTCTCTATAGGTGAAAGGATCTGTCTCTTCAACTAAGAGAACATCCAGACTCTTTTCTTGTATCAAATACAAGCGTTCAGGAGGTCTAGATACCCTTTCCGACCTACGGAGTATGTGTGTTAAAGGTCCTTCATCTACTTGAACTTCAGGTTCCTCCGTTGGCTCGTTGTTTTCAGGTTGGACTTCATCAAGCTCAACTTGTCTATGATTACCACCTTCTGACAAAAATTCTACTTCTAGAAATTTTGCGAAGCGAGCTACGAACACATTTCGATGCTCGGTATCATAGAACAGATATCCCCTCGTATTCGAAGGATATCCTACAAACCTAAACTTTTGCCCTCGAGGCGAAAGCTTATCTTGCTGAGTTACCCTGACATAGGCAGGACAACCCCAAACCTTAATATAATTAAGATTCGGTCTCCTACCGAACCATATCTCATACGGTTTCGTAGGAACAGCCTTTGAAGGAATCTTATTCAAAAGATGTGCGGCTGTTAAGAGACAGTAGCCCCATAAGTAATAGGGCAAATCTGTGAAACTCAACATCGATCGGACCATATCCAATAAAGTCTGATTTCTCCTTTCAGATACACCATTGTGCTGTGGTGTACCTGGAGGAGTATATTGAGCGAGAATCCCATTCTCCTTCATATAATCCATGAACTCACCACTCATATATTCACCGCCTCGATCTGATCGAAGGCATTTAATATATTTACCAGTTTGTTTTTCTACTTCATTTCGGAATTCTTTGAACTTTTCAAAGGTTTCCGATTTATGTCGCATCAAATATACATAACCGTACCGTGACAAATCATCGGTAAAGGTAACGAAGTACGAATAACCACTGTGAGCAGTTTGACTTAGTGGACCACATACATCAGAATGTACGAGTTCCAGTAAGTTAGTGGCGCGGTGTCCAACACCAGAAAATGGGGCTTTGGTCATCTTACCATGAATACAGGATTCACAAGTTGGATAGGATTCAATGGTAAGATCTGATATCAAACCATTCCTAACCAATTGGGTAAGGCGTTTAACGCTAATGTGACCAAGTCTCATATGCCAAAGTTCAGTATTATTAATTACAGGTAAACTACGTTTATTAACTCCAGTATTTAATATATCTTTTGAAGTTTGCAATGTATAATGACCATGCTGGTTTGGACAACAAAGGATCTGAATATTATTTTTATCATATAAATACAAAGAACTATTCTTAATATTAATACAAAAGCCTTCTGTATCTAATACAAAAAGTGATATAATATTTGCGACACATCCCGGTACAAAATGACAATCATATAACAAAAGTGTCCCATTCGGCAATGAGATCTCGCATACTCCCACTGCAACTGCATCCAAAGAGTCTCCACTCCCGAATCGCAACTGCATCTCTCCAGGCTTCAGTTTCCTACTTTCCTTCAGCATCTGCAACGAATTGCAAATGTGAATGGGACAAGCAGAATCTAAAATCCAGCTGGATGTAACGGCTTCACAAGCCAAAGATAAATTAATAACTGGAAAAATAAAAGTACCTGATGTAGAAGCTCTGTCTCTCCTCACTTGGGCAATGTAATCAGGACAGTTCCTTTTCCAGTGCCCGACTTTGCCGCAGTGGTGCCATTTGTTTTCAGAAGCCCTTTTGGGCTTTGCAATCTTCGCCTGTTGTTGAGGACCAAAAGCCTTCTTCTTCTTCTTGCCTTTCTTGTTCTTTCCCTTGGACCATCCTTGGGAAGAAGCCGAAAGAGAAGTAGTTCTAGGAGGGCGAGTCGGTACTCCCTTCTTAAGGTCCTCTTCTGCCGTGAGCAACATCCTATGTAGCTCCTGGTAGGTACAGACAGTCCCGTGCATGTTGAAGTACATCACGAACTGGCAAAATGAAGCTGGCAGTGAACCAAGAATGACACTCCTACCGAGAATGTCATTCAAGATGAGATTATGTTGCCTCAATTGATCGATCAAATCGATCATCTGAAGAACATGTGGGCTGACACTCTGCCCCTCATCCAGACGCGCATGGAACAGTTCCATGGCGACTTTGTGAACAATAACTTGTTCCTGGTTCTCAAACGATTGTCTCAATCGCGTCATCATACTATAGGAATCTAACATACCATAGTACTGTTGCTTGAGTTTCGGAGACAGTGAACTAAGGATGTATGATTTAACCCTTAAATCATCATCCTTCCAAGTTTCAAAAACTTGGCGTTCCTCCTCCGAAGCATCCTCGCCCACTGCAAGGGGCAACGGACCCTCAAGAACATAACCCAGCTTCTCGGAATCGAGGACAATCCTCAAATCCAATTCCCAGTCTGCAAAGTTCTCAGCGCCTTTCAGTTTGTTCGCATCAAGCATACGCGCAAACTGATTTGTGGATTGTGCCGCCATCGCCAATCTATCATATAGATCACGAAAAACGGTTAGCAAAAATTAAGCAGTTTCATATAATATCAAAAGCATAAACTAGATCATGGATTTTTAATCTAATATGTCTCCTCCCACTAAATCATGCAATATTGTAATCCCAAAACAGAATACAAATATTTAATAATTAAATTAAATATTAATAGTGAAAAGTGGATCCCGTGAATATATTTCGGCTCACAGCAGAGGCACGGTCTCGCCTACGTATATTCATCAGGTAGACAACTCATTTGTCAATCATTCACTAATGACTCCTAAGTATTCGGTCCTGGCCGTTTCTCGTTGTCGCTGCGAAGGCATGCCCACAAGGAGACGTACCAAGGTTAAACTCGTCAATGATAAACTCAAGTTACTTACGTAATTCTGACAGCTAGGGCACGTTCAGAATTCCGCTTTTACTTGAATTTACCTAGTATCTAATATACATCCGGTATAAATAAATCTTTATCGGCTACACCCTCACAGCAGAGGCACGGTCTCGGATGTAGTCACAAAGAGATATTCATAAACCGTATTGACAAGACGGACCATATAACATGCATCAATTACATAATTACATTTAAACCTTATTATTAGGGATTTTCCGCTAAGTGTCATATACCCTAAATCTAACCAATTTAGATCCTAATAATCATGCACAAAGTCAAGAAAACATGATTAAACATTGATTCAATGAAGGCTAATCATTTTAAGTGGCCTAGAATCAGACTCGCTCTGATACCATTTTGTAGGGGTTTTAGGGGGTGAATCCGGTAACGCAGCGGAAGCGGTGAAAATCCGATTTTCAGATTTCAAAACTTTTTCTCGGATTAATTAAATAAACATATTTATTTAACATTCCAATAATCAAATTATGAAAATACATTCAATAAAACATTTTTAGGTGAATTTACCGAAATACCCTTGCTTTGTATTTTTGTCAATTTTAGTCCGAAATTGATCCAATCAATTTTGAATGATTCTAAATCATTTCTAAGATGAACTTAGCATGTTCAAAACATCAAAACACAAAAGCAACAAAAAACCCAAAATTCTTATCTTGGCCGAATGCACTCCTTAGGGAGTATTTGGTGTCATTTGTCATTTCATGCTTCAAAACACATCCAAATGTAATCCAATCAACATGAAACTTTATGTGCATCATATACACACCCAAATGCACAACATAAATGAAAAGCCCCAAATTTGGAATAGGTTATGAATCCTAATTTTTTAATTTCCACAAATTGGACAAATTAGGCCATATACTTTAAATCAATTGTTTCAATCATCAATCTTACATCCAATTCAAGTCTCAACACAATGAAACAACTCAAGATCAAATCTAGGTCATTTAAGAGTGGGTCAACAACTCTAGATTAGCAACATGGTTTCCAAAACCTTAAAAGAATAGTTATAACTACAATAGTCACAACACTTCCTTCATTACACATGCTTCACACTTCTCCAAAACTTCCATCATCCAAAAACCACAAGGAACAAAGAAAGAAACATCCTAAGAATATCATATATTAAATCCTAGAACCTAAGGAACATATTCCTTACTAATAGCAAGTTTGAAAAACTTACTAAATTTCCAAGCTTTTTGAAGTTTTCTTTCTTTCTCAAGCTTTCTTTTGGTTTCTTCAATGGTGTCTCTCTTTTGTAAAAGTGTATTAGGTTAAGAAATGAAAATGAAATGAAAACAATATATACTTGCTTTATTTTTAGCCTTGGCCGAATTTGCCAAGCCAAATACAAGAAAATAAAATTTCAATTTCATTTGCAATTTCATTAAATCAACTTGCATAAATATCTAAAAACACTTTAATGATATTTATATAAAGTCAACAAAGGCAACATAATCATTTACTTTAAATATCCTAATATAAGATATTTATATTTTAATTAATTTAATCATTTAACAATTAAATAATTAATTAATTAATCAAATACAAATATATTAAATATATGTATAATATTTACATTAAATATTAAATATATATATATTCATTTAGGATAAAAGTCAAATAACTCATTTTGACTATTAATTAATGTGTATTTAAATTAATCAAGTATTAAATGTAAATACACAATAATTAAGCAAATGACTATCTAGTCCCTTTAGCACGTATCTTGCGTTTAACCTTTAAACGACTTTATAAATAATCAATATTATTTATTAATGTTGTTCTAGTGCTCTACGAGTATGTTTCATTATTGAGACTCTCTAGATTCAGGTATATCCGTCAAGAAATCAAATTTCGTGTCCATAATCTATCCACCCGTAGATTATGACGATCACGGATAATCTCGCTGAACCATACAGGTCGAGGTCATGGCAAATGTATAATTCCTCCGTCACAGGTATCCGGATAAGTCCCAGAGATATAGATGTAAACGTCAAATCTCTATCGGGATTATCCAGTCGACTATTCTATTAGCAATCTCAAAAGAATATTTAGAACTAGCTTCTAAACTTTACCACGGGCCCATGGTTTTATCTGATTGCTAATCATATGGACTACCTATGCTCTGATACACAGAACTGACGGATCATATCTTGATACACATAGGACACCCTGAGGATCTATCTACACCCAACAAATAGGCGGAGGTCTGATCTAAATAGATCAGTGACGTGACTGTCGTCTAAGTGTAGAAGATGTCTCATGTGCCCACAATGGCATCTCAAGTCTAAGAATCACAAGTGCTACTCAACCCAAGAAGATTCTTATTGACGCTGGTGTACCATCCATTAAGAATCTTCGGTGAGTCGTTCAGTGTTTATCTGCTATAAACACCTACACGTCTATACTAGTCTCCAAGACTTATGGTTCATTGAGAAACCATTGGAATCATATATTCCAGTATACGACATGTACCGGTCTCAACCGGTTTACTATACTGACCAAGTAGTGTAAACCTTGACCAGGAACTGTCTGAGAATGACAACGTCATGATACTACTCAATGTCCGTTGCGACGCTTTTGCAAATGTATCATGACTAATCATTCTAGGGTCATTACGTCTTTACCATATATAAAGATAGATTATAGTATAGAAACTGCATATATTATTCATAATAATAATGTTTTACAGAAGTATTTAACAGAAATACAACCGGGAATTGGCGCTCTGAGCACCAACCCCAACATTTCCAACAGTTGATAAGATGACTCTATATTTGTTTATATAGCTACAATAGAGGTAGAGTTTTCCTTGTGCAAAACTGGCTCAAAAACGCTTCCACAATAACCCACTTATGCACAGTAATTCGAACGTCGCAAGAACGCGTGACGAACGCGTGTAGTTCCGCAAAACCGTTCGAATGTCCTGACAAACGCACCTCGAACATGAAGTCTTTGGACAGTTTCGATCGAACATGACTCGAACTTACCTCAAATGTGAAGCTTCTGGAAGCTTTTATTCGAACATCCATTCAAACGAACCACGAACGTAGAGCGTTCAAACCCAAACAAGAACGCGCACCACGAACGCAAATCCTAACAACCTCATCTGATGTCATCTAATTATTCTGAAATCTTCAAAACTCATTACAATTCAATTGAATTTATTTTATTACAGATATTACCGAAAAACATGGAACTAACACATACATTATATATCTTAGAGACACTATAAATTTGCAATGCGATGTTTTTGTGAGAGATCATGAACTGAATAATCTGAAATTCATATTATAAAACTGAATTAATATGTTATTGGAAAAGAAATTATAATTAGTCGTGATTTTTTTTCCACTTAAGAAATAATTATGGTTAATAACTATATAAAATCATATGGCGTTCTCTAACCCAATAAATTATAAACATAATTAAAATTTGGATTCAGTTGATCCAAGTTATTTTTACCTTTTCATAATATTTTTTTCATTCATTCATTATTCATACACAGTTAATATTAATTACATAACTCTTATTCAATAGTTATCAATAATAATATTGTAAAAATCTCAGTACAATACCCGTCTCAACAACAAAATGAGGTTTATTTTGCTCCTAAAGATATAACTGAGTTGATTTTCAAATAAAATATGTATCCAGACTCAAGCCTTGAAGAATGGAAGAGTTGAAATATATTTATGTTTGCCCACTTCTTACCTTTTAAAAATAATAATAATAAAGTTCATTTTAATTTAAAATTTTTACTTCAATTTGTATCCATCCATCCGTCCATTCCCTTGATATGTAAATAGAAAATCTTAATCTCATTCAACAATCAAACTGAACTATTACAAGGAATAAATTAAGAACCAATCTTTCACACCTCACAATTATGGAACAAAGAATCCCCACCAAAGATTCAAACAAATGTAATATCAAAAGATTCAAAACACAAGACTTAATGTATGACTAAACAAGATAAAATTATCAACCAAAAGACGTCGTTTGATGGTAGTAAATAAAAAACACTAAAATAATACGTTTTGATGATGATTTTATCCTTATACTAAGTCCCCTTTTAGTCTCCATATATCATTTCTCTTAATATATTAGTCCTGAAAAAGAAAAATCAAGTCTTAAATCTTATCTCTCCCATTAATTTCCCAGCCTAAAAGAATATTGTGAATTGAAAATCTAACAATGAATAATCTCAAATTTTATGCAGATTTGAACAAAATACAGTAAATAGACAGATTCTATAGTGTTTAACTCTCAACAGGAGAAGCTCTTGGTCTTGTATCGGTACAGAACCCTTTTCTTCTTGCTTGATACATTGTCAATGGTGAGTACAAGCTTTCCAGCTTCATTGTTCTTGAAAGTGTTGCGAATTGGCCCTTCATTTGATCCCATTTTCTTGCCTTTCTGAACAATTATGGTGTATGAACCTTCATCACTTGGCGTGTATTATACTGACCAAGTAGTGTAAACCTTGACCAGGAACTGTCTGAGAATGACAACGTCATGATACTACTCAATGTCCGTTGCGACGCTTTTGCAACTGTATCATGACTAATCATTATAGGGTCATTACGTCTTTACCATATATAAAGATAGATTATATTATAGAAACTGCATATATTATTCATAATAATAATGTTTTACAGAAGTATTTAACAGAAATACAACCTGGAATTGGCGCTATGAGCACCAACCCCAACAAAATCTCCCACTTGCTCTAGTGCCAATATCGATTGTATCTAATACCCATCGACTCCACGTGTTTATCAAACAACTTCGGAGGTATGGACTTCGTCAGCGGGTCTGCTACATTATCTTCACTCGGTACCTTGCACACGACAATATCCCCTCGCGACACGATCTCTCGAATGATGTGGTACTTGCGTTCCACATGCTTCGACTTCTGATGCGCCCTCGGTTCCTTTGCTTGCGCAATGGCTCCAGTATTATCACAGTATAACGGAATCGCATTCTCGATACTTGGGACACTTCCCAATTCTGTGATAAAATTCTTTATCCACACAGCCTCTTTTGCAGCTTCAGAAGCTGCAATATATTCCGCCTCAGTGGTGGAATCAGCTGTCGATCCCTGTTTGGAACTCTTCCAACAAACTGCACCTCTGTTAAGGGTAAAGACAAATCCAGATGTAGACTTTCTATCATCAAGATCCGATTGGAAATCGGAGTCTGTATACCCATTAACCTACAGTTCGTTTCCTCCATATATAATCAACTTATCCTTAGTACCTTTAAGATACTTTAGGATATGTTTAATGGCCATCCAATGGTCATTACCTGGATTGGACTGATATCGACTAGTTACGCTAACAGCGAAACTGATATCAGGCCTCGTACATAACATGGCATACATTATGCTACCCAAACACGAAGCATAAGGTTGGTTAGACATTCTAACATTCTCATCTTCTATTTGTGGACACATCTTCTTAGAAAGATGAATCCCATGTCTGAACGGTATGTTCGCTGTCTTACAGTTACCAAAGCTATACCGTTCCAAGATCTTATCTACGTACGTTGATTGGGATAACCCAATCAGCCTCCTTTGTCTATCTCTATAGAGTTTTATCCCTAAAACATAGGAAGCTTCTCCCAGGTCCTTCATGGAGAAATTCTTACAGAGGTACGCTTTCACGCTTTGCAACATACCTAAATCATTCCCAATGATTAGGATGTCATCAACATATAGGACTAAAAATACGACCATGCTCCCACTGGCCTTCTGATACACACATGATTCTTCCGAATTCTTGAGAAAACCAGACGATCTAATAATCTCATCGAATCGAAGATTCCAACTTCGTGAAGCTTGTTTAAGTTCATAAATGGACTTCTTAAGCTTACATACCATACCCGAGGTTTCGCTGGACGTGAAACCTTCCGGCTGTTCCATATAGATTTCTTCATCAAGAAATCCATTTAGAAAAGCCGTTTTGACATCCATTTGCCAAATCTCGTAGTCATGATACGCAGCTATAGAAAGCAAAATCTGGATAGACTTAAGCATTGCTACCGGTGAAAAAGTTTCATCGTAGTCGACGCCAGGTCGCTGCGTGTAACCTTTTGCTACCAGCCGGGCCTTGTAAGTTTCAACCTTACCGTCAGGCTCGCGCTTCCTCTTGTAAACCCATTTACAACCGATAGGAACAATTCTTTCGGGAAGCGGAATCAAGTCCCAAACTTGATTTTCATGCATTGAGTCTATCTCGGATTTCATGGCACTTTGCCATTTCACGGAGTCGATGTCCAACATCGATTCTCTATAGGTGAAAGGATCTGTCTCTTCAACTAAGAGAACATCCAGACTCTTTTCTTGTATCAAATACAAGCGTTCAGGAGGTCTAGATACCCTTTCCGACCTACGGAGTGTGTGTGTTAAAGGTCCTTCATCTACTTGAACTTCAGGTTCCTCCGTTGGCTCGTTGTTTTCAGGTTGGACTTCATCAAGCTCAACTTGTCTATGATTACCACCTTCTGACAAAAATTCTACTTCTAGAAATTTTGCGAAGCGAGCTACGAACACATTTCGATGCTCGGTATCATAGAACAGATATCCCCTCGTATTCGAAGGATATCCTACAAACCTAAACTTTTGCCCTCGAGGCGAAAGCTTATCTTGCTGAGTTACCCTGACATAGGCAGGACAACCCCAAACCTTAATATAATTAAGATTCGGTCTCCTACCGAACCATATCTCATACGGTTTCGTAGGAACAGCCTTTGAAGGAATCTTATTCAAAAGATGTGCGGCTGTTAAGAGACAGTAGCCCCATAAGTAATAGGGCAAATCTGTGAAACTCAACATCGATCGGACCATATCCAATAAAGTCTGATTTCTCCTTTCAGATACACCATTGTGCTGTGGTGTACCTGGAGGAGTATATTGAGCGAGAATCCCATTCTCCTTCATATAATCCATGAACTCACCACTCATATATTCACCGCCTCGATCTGATCGAAGGCATTTAATATATTTACCAGTTTGTTTTTCTACTTCATTTCGGAATTCTTTGAACTTTTCAAAGGTTTCCGATTTATGTCGCATCAAATACACATAACCGTACCGTGACAAATCATCGGTAAAGGTAACGAAGTACGAATAACCACTGTGAGCAGTTTGACTTAGTGGACCACATACATCAGAATGTACGAGTTCCAGTAAGTTAGTGGCGCGGTGTCCAACACCAGAAAATGGGGCTTTGGTCATCTTACCATGAATACAGGATTCACAAGTTGGATAGGATTCAATGGTAAGATCTGATATCAAACCATTCCTAACCAATTGGGTAAGGCGTTTAACGCTAATGTGACCAAGTCTCATATTCCAAAGTTCAGTATTATTAATTACAGGTAAACTACGTTTATTAACTCCAGTATTTAATATATCTTTTGAAGTTTGCAATGTATAATGACCATGCTGGTTTGGACAACAAAGGATCTGAATATTATTTTTATCATATAAATACAAAGAACTATTCTTAATATTAATACAAAAGCCTTCTGTATCTAATACAAAAAGTGATATAATATTTGCGACACATCCCGGTACAAAATGACAATCATATAACAAAAGTGTCCCATTCGGCAATGAGATCTCGCATACTCCCACTGCAACTGCATCCAAAGAGTCCACTCCCGAATCGCAACTGCATCTCTCCAGGCTTCAGTTTCCTACTTTCCTTCAGCATCTGCAACGAATTGCAAATGTGAATGGGACAAGCAGAATCTAAAATCCAGCTGGATGTAACGGCTTCACAAGCCAAAGATAAATTAATAACTGGAAAAATAAAAGTACCTGATGTAGAAGCTCTGTCTCTCCTCACTTGGGCAATGTAATCAGGACAGTTCCTTTTCCAGTGCCCGACTTTGCCGCAGTGGTGCCATTTGTTTTCAGAAGCCCTTTTGGGCTTTGCAATCTTCGCCTGTTGTTGAGGACCAAAAGCCTTCTTCTTCTCTTCTGCCTTTCTTGTTCTTTCCCTTGGACCATCCTTGGGAAGAAGCCGAAAGAGAAGTAGTTCTAGGAGGGCGAGTCGGTACTCCCTTCTTAAGGTCCTCTTCTGCCGTGAGCAACATCCTATGTAGCTCCTGGTAGGTACAGACAGTCCCGTGCATGTTGAAGTACATCACGAACTGGCAAAATGAAGCTGGCAGTGAACCAAGAATGACACTCCTACCGAGAATGTCATTCAAGATGAGATTATGTTGCCTCAATTGATCGATCAAATCGATCATCTGAAGAACATGTGGGCTGACACTCTGCCCCTCATCCAGACGCGCATGGAACAGTTCCATGGCGACTTTGTGAACAATAACTTGTTCCTGGTTCTCAAACGATTGTCTCAATCGCGTCATCATACTATAGGAATCTAACATACCATAGTACTGTTGCTTGAGTTTCGGAGACAGTGAACTAAGGATGTATGATTTAACCCTTAAATCATCATCCTTCCAAGTTTCAAAAACTTGGCGTTCCTCCTCCGAAGCATCCTCGCCCACTGCAAGGGGCAACGGACCCTCAAGAACATAACCCAGCTTCTCGGAATCGAGGACAATCCTCAAATCCAATTCCCAGTCTGCAAAGTTCTCAGCGCCTTTCAGTTTGTTCGCATCAAGCATACGCGCAAACTGATTTGTGGATTGTGCCGCCATCGCCAATCTATCATATAGATCACGAAAAACGGTTAGCAAAAATTAAGCAGTTTCATATAATATCAAAAGCATAAACTAGATCATGGATTTTTAATCTAATATGTCCCTCCCACTAAATCATGCAATATTGTAATCCCAAAACAGAATACAAATATTTAATAATTAAATTAAATATTAATAGTGAAAAGTGGATCCCGTGAATATATTTCGGCTCACAGCAGAGGCACGGTCTCGCCTACGTATATTCATCAGGTAGACAACTCATTTGTCAATCATTCACTAATGACTCCTAAGTATTCGGTCCTGGCCGTTTCTCGTTGTCGCTGCGAAGGCATGCCCACAAGGAGACGTACCAAGGTTAAACTCGTCAATGATAAACTCAAGTTACTTACGTAATTCTGACAGCTAGGGCACGTTCAGAATTCCGCTTTTACTTGAATTTACCTAGTATCTAATATACATCCGGTATAAATAAATCTTTATCGGCTACACCCTCACAGCAGAGGCACGGTCTCGGATGTAGTCACAAAGAGATATTCATAAACCGTATTGACAAGACGGACCATATAACATGCATCAATTACATAATTACATTTAAACCTTATTATTAGGGATTTTCCGCTAAGTGTCATATACCCTAAATCTAACCAATTTAGATCCTAATAATCATGCACAAAGTCAAGAAAACATGATTAAACATTGATTCAATGAAGGCTAATCATTTTAAGTGGCCTAGAATCAGACTCGCTCTGATACCATTTTGTAGGGGTTTTAGGGGGTGAATCCGGTAACGCAGCGGAAGCGGTGAAAATCCGATTTTCAGATTTCAAAACTTTTTCTCGGATTAATTAAATAAACATATTTATTTAACATTCCAATAATCAAATTATGAAAATACATTCAATAAAACATTTTTAGGTGAATTTACCGAAATACCCTTGCTTTGTATTTTTGTCAATTTTAGTCCGAAATTGATCCAATCAATTTTGAATGATTCTAAATCATTTCTAAGATGAACTTAGCATGTTCAAAACATCAAAACACCAAAAGCAACAAAAAACCCAAAATTCTTATCTTGGCCGAATGCACTCCTTAGGGAGTATTTGGTGTCATTTGTCATTTCATGCTTCAAAACACATCCAAATGTAATCCAATCAACATGAAACTTTATGTGCATCATATACACACCCAAATGCACAACATAAATGAAAAGCCCCAAATTTGGAATAGGTTATGAATCCTAATTTTTTAATTTCCACAAATTGGACAAATTAGGCCATATACTTTAAATCAATTGTTTCAATCATCAATCTTACATCCAATTCAAGTCTCAACACAATGAAACAACTCAAGATCAAATCTAGGTCATTTAAGAGTGGGTCAACAACTCTAGATTAGCAACATGGTTTCCAAAACCTTAAAAGAATAGTTATAACTACAATAGTCACAACACTTCCTTCATTACACATGCTTCACACTTCTCCAAAACTTCCATCATCAAAAACCACAAGGAACAAAGAAAGAAACATCCTAAGAATATCATATATTAAATCCTAGAACCTAAGGAACATATTCCTTACTAATAGCAAGTTTGAAAAACTTACTAAATTTCCAAGCTTTTTGAAGTTTTCTTTCTTTCTCAAGCTTTCTTTTGGTTTCTTCAATGGTGTCTCTCTTTTGTAAAAGTGTATTAGGTTAAGAAATGAAAATGAAATGAAAACAATATATACTTGCTTTATTTTTAGCCTTGGCCGAATTTGCCAAGCCAAATACAAGAAAATAAAATTTCAATTTCATTTGCAATTTCATTAAATCAACTTGCATAAATATCTAAAAACACTTTAATGATATTTATATAAAGTCAACAAAGGCAACATAATCATTTACTTTAAATATCCTAATATAAGATATTTATATTTTAATTAATTTAATCATTTAACAATTAAATAATTAATTAATTAATCAAATACAAATATATTAAATATATGTATAATATTTACATTAAATATTAAATATATATATATTCATTTAGGATAAAAGTCAAATAACTCATTTTGACTATTAATTAATGTGTATTTAAATTAATCAAGTATTAAATGTAAATACACAATAATTAAGCAAATGACTATCTAGTCCCTTTAGCACGTATCTTGCGTTTAACCTTTAAACGACTTTATAAATAATCAATATTATTTATTAATGTTGTTCTAGTGCTCTACGATGTCTCATGTGCCCACAATGGCATCTCAAGTCTAAGAATCACAAGTACTACTCAACCCAAGAAGATTCTTATTGACGCTGGTGTACCATCCATTAAGAATCTTCGGTGAGTCGTTCAGTGTTTATCTGCTATAAACACCTACACGTCTATACTAGTCTCCAAGACTTATGGTTCATTGAGAAACCATTGGAATCATATATTCCAGTATACGACATGTACCGGTCTCAACCGGTTTACTATACTGACCAAGTAGTGTAAACCTTGACCAGGAACTGTCTGAGAATGACAACGTCATGATACTACTCAATGTCCGTTGCGACGCTTTTGCAAATGTATCATGACTAATCATTCTAGGGTCATTACGTCTTTACCATATATAAAGATAGATTATAGTATAGAAACTGCATATATTATTCATAATAATAATGTTTTACAGAAGTATTTAACAGAAATACAACCGGGAATTGGCGCTCTGAGCACCAACCCCAACATTTCCAACAGTTGATAAGATGACTCTATATTTGTTTATATAGGTACAATAGAGGTAGAGTTTTCCTTGTGCAAAACTGGCTCAAAAACGCTTCCACAATAACCCACTTATGCACAGTAATTCGAACGCCGCAAGAACGCGTGACGAACGCGTGTAGTTCCGCAAAACCGTTCGAATGTCCTGACAAACGCACCTCGAACATGAAGTCTTTGGACAGTTTCGATCGAACATGACTCGAACTTACCTCAAATGTGAAGCTTCTGGAAGCTTTTATTCGAACATCCATTCAAACGAACCACGAACGTAGAGCGTTCAAACCCAAACAAGAACGCGCACCACGAACGCAAATCCTAACAACCTCATCTGATGTCATCTAATTATTCTGAAATCTTCAAAACTCATTACAATTCAATTGAATTTATTTTATTACAAATATTACCGACAAACATGGAACTAACACATACATTATATATCTTAGAGACACTATAAATTTGCAATGCGATGTTTTTGTGAGAGATCATGAACTGAATAATCTGAAATTCATATTATAAAACTGAATTAATATGTTATTGGAAAAGAAATTATAATTAGTCGTGATTTTTTTTCCACTTAAGAAATAATTATGGTTAATAACTATATAAAATCATATGGCGTTCTCTAACCCAATAAATTATAAACATAATTAAAATTTGGATTCAGTTGATCCAAGTTATTTTTACCTTTTCATAATATTTTTTTCATTCATTCATTATTCATACACAGTTAATATTAATTACATAACTCTTATTCAATAGTTATCAATAATAATATTGTAAAAATCTCAGTACAATACCCGTCTCAACAACAAAATGAGGTTTATTTTGCTCCTAAAGATATAACTGAGTTGATTTTCAAATAAAATATGTATCCAGACTCAAGCCTTGAAGAATGGAAGAGTTGAAATATATTTATGTTTGCCCACTTCTTACCTTTTAAAAATAATAATAATAAAGTTCATTTTAATTTAAAATTTTTACTTCAATTTGTATCCATCCATCCGTCCATTCCCTTGATATGTAAATAGAAAATCTTAATCTCATTCAACAATCAAACTGAACTATTACAAGGAATAAATTAAGAACCAATCTTTCACACCTCACAATTATGGAACAAAGAATCCCCACCAAAGATTCAAACAAATGTAATATCAAAAGATTCAAAACACAAGACTTAATGTATGACTAAACAAGATAAAATTATCAACCAAAAGACGTCGTTTGATGGTAGTAAATAAAAAACACTAAAATAATATCGTTTTGATGATGATTTTATCCTTATACTAAGTCCCCTTTTAGTCTCCATATATCATTTCTCTTAATATATTAGTCCTGAAAAAGAAAAATCAAGTCTTAAATCTTATCTCTCCCATTAATTTCCCAGCCTAAAAGAATATTGTTGAAAATCTAACAATGAATAATCTCAAATTTTATGCAGATTTGAACAAAATACAGTAAATAGACAGATTCTATAGTGTTTAACTCTCAACAGGAGAAGCTCTTGGTCTTGTATCGGTACAGAACCCTTTTCTTCTTGCTTGATACATTGTCAATGGTGAGTACAAGCTTTCCAGCTTCATTGTTCTTGAAAGTGTTGCGAATTGGCCCTTCATTTGATCCCATTTTCTTGCCTTTCTGAACAATTATGGTGTATGAACCTTCATCACTTGGCACAAATTCCTCCTTGTAACTCACTTCCCAACCCAGAACAGTCAGATCCCAAGTGATTGTGGTTCCAATCTGTCACCATCACAAACAAAAAAAAATTAAAAGCATGATTAATTTCATCAACATGGAAAAAAAATCAAATAGTTGTATTTGTTTCATAAAATTAATACCTCAGGAGCTGGAATCTCAATAGTTTCTGTTGATCCTGCCTTAAGAGTAATTTCAGAAACAGAAGCATCTTCTTTAGAGAACTCGAAATCGTTCTCTTTCTTGAAGCCGCCATATTGGACAGGGAGCTCCTCAACAGGGATGTACCTATAATCAAGAATGATTCAACTCATTTAATTAGCTTTCAGCCACACTGCATTTTCAGAAACTAACAGGTAATTAAAAGAAAAATTAAAAGTACTTACTTCAGAAGTGTTGCAGTGACCTTGGAAGGGCGAGCAACAACAAATTTGCTCTTTGTTCTTTGGGTTAAGAATGGTGATATGAGAGCATTCAACGCATAGTACCAAAATGGAGCATTAATAAAAATCTGCAATAAAAAGAAATTAATATACGAGCCCATCAAATTTGATTTTTTTTTATATGAATATTAATTACAGGAGGCAAAGAATTTACTTACATTTCTGGCAACAAATTCAGGGTAATTGTCCTGCAAAAGATCAACAGCTTGTTTCATGGCAACCCTCAGTTCCTTCTTTGCTAGTCCTGGAGCATTCTTCAAATCATTGATTTGAAGTAAAGAAGAAGTGCCACCAGGCTTCAAATCAAGCTTCTGAATGCCCTGCTCCATAAGCCTCAACCTCCATCTCAAGAACTGGCCACGCTTCTCCTCAGTACCCCATGAATGTTGTAGCAAACAGGGTGGCCTTCGCGATCCACGCCATTCATGTAAGCAGCAGAGCTCAAGTCAGCCTCCAAATCCTCATCCAAAATGGAATCAATCTTGTTCTCCTTCCTCCATTGAAGGGTCTTTTTCAACATCCCCAATGCATCATTCACCTTAAACTCCCTGGCCCTCAAGAACTTCAACAGAATCACATCAATCCCTTCAGCACCTTTTCTAGGCAAAAGGGGCACTCCCCAAAGGGCAATGTTGTCATCAAGTTCAACACACTTCTCTTCTTCCCCAGCTTCCTTTTCCTCCTCTTTTTCACCCTCTTGGGCTATTTTCTCTTCTGGATTTTCCTCGTTTTCATGTTTAGCTTCTGCTTCTGCTTCTGCTTCTTCTTCTTCTTCTGGCTTTTCAGCTTCTCTCTCCTCCTCTTCAACTCCATTGGCTGCTGCCTTTTCATTCTTCTTGGGCTCCTCTTCTTTCTTGAACAAATTGTTCCCAAGGATAGCTTCTTCAAGCTTGGCCTTGAACTCATTGAAAGCCTTTTTCTCAAACTCCTTCAGATCAGACAGAAAATTGCTCTCTTCCTTATAAGAAGAGCATTTCTCAATAGTTTTTGGCACATCTTTCTTCACAGCAACTTCATCAACCTTCTGGGTTTCTTCTTCAACTTTAACAACCTCAACCGCCATTGTAACTCCTTAATTCTCAAAGCAAACAAAATTCCTAGGAAAGCAGAAAGAAAACTCTCTTCTTTATGAGTTTTTAATGTTTCCTTTTTTTTCTCTCTCCCTTTCTCCTTTGTTATATGAGCTTGAATACTTTCTTTGTTTGTTTCGAGAGAAAAAGAAGCGGGTTAACGGCTATATATTTTGAAACTCGGAAAGAGTGGGGCCCCACCAACGGTCACCTATCTGGATCCACCGCATAAGAGCCGTTGGGTCTTGGATTCTCTCCCAAGCCCAAGGGTTTTGCTCGCCTGGAGGCCAGCCACTGTTGGGTCCGCATGTTTTTTTATATGAATTTATTTATTTTTAATTTAATGGCAACATTTTATCAAAATCGTTTGCTTCTTTTTTCGTTTTTCCCACCTTCATTACAGAGAAATTATCATTTTTAGCCAATTTCAATGGCCTTTTAATCAGAATTGGGCATCCAAAATTATGAGTTGTTCTTGTTCACAGCTAAATGATTGTCCGAAATTTGAATGTAAATATAGTGTGTATATGTAGCAATACTCAAAAATTTTACTCAAATTTTCCTTGAATACCATTCAAATAAAAATTGTTCTATCAAACACGCACTCAAATCAATATTATTCTTTTTTGAAAAAAAAAAAAAAAAAGCTTTGATAATTTCTTCAAGTAAAATGGAGTCCAAAAAATTCCAGAAGTACCATAGCCTTCTTTTGGTCACAAGGCATATATACCTAACGAATTTGCATAATTATTCATTCTGTTAAATTAAGGGTATTGACAGCAAAGGTCAACTACTACTGGGCACATTATGCAAAAACAAAAATATAAAACTTTAAAAAAAAAACAAAAAACAAAAGAAAACGTACACCATGAATTGTTTTTTCCCTTGAACTTTATATATATGATTATTAAAAATTATTAATGATTTGCTGGCATGAACACATTCGTTCATGCATAGTGCCAGTGGGAATGCATGTCGTAATTCGCTTGCCCTAGATTGTTGCTTCTCTTCAGAAAATTCTTGCCACTTGGCATCACACCATTGGTTGATTTTTGACTTAGTAGCTTCTCTGGCCGCATGATTCGCTGGCACAGTCACAGCTAAACATAGTAGGTATGATTGAAGAAGATTCTGTGGTAATGATGATCAAATCCAGACCATTAATCAAAGGGGAAATGAAACTTCACCCGAAAAAAAAAATCCCAATTTAGTGCCCGAAAAGGCACCACTAAAACAAATTATAGTAGTTTTGAAACAGATCACAGCCCAATCAAAAGCTTTTCAGATTTGGACGGAATGAATCTGGAAAATCAAACACACCATATCAACTACTATCATGTTTATGCTCATTCAACAAAATCATGAATGATGACATGATTTGCAATGAAGATTTTTCCAGAAAAGAAATAGAACAATCATATGAAAGCTTTACCAAAAACCTTTAATGAGAATAAAAGCCAACAAGATAACCGCATCAACTCTTTTTCATAGGGAAACGGTAACAAGATTCTGTAGATCCTGATTATTCCAGGATAATCAAGCAACAATACGCCAATGAAAAATAGTAACCACCCTGCAACACGATCCTTTGCCTCAACAATATATCGTATGCATGCATATGACCCCCACACATGAAGCCACCGGTTGACGGTATGTAATCGATTACAAGTATAAAAAACACATGCAGATGCACAACACAAACATGAACATAAAGATATATTTTAATTTACATATAGTAGCAATACGGGGGTGCTTGAAGGCAGAACCGCAGAAGTCAAATTTCATAAACATAAGTTTCAATAATACAAACTTAACTTAACGCCATGAGCTGTATATGCAAGACCTAACCTGACAGGCAGTTTTTCAAAAGTCATAATAAGCAACAATACCCGTTGGCTTTAGCTGAACTGTATCTCATCAGAAAACTCCACATGGAGGCTGCAGATTCCAGTAAATGCCAATGTACAGCACTAATATATCACATAAATACAAAACCGCCAACACCTTCTGATGGTTAGTAGATGTCCATGTATTCACCGGTAACTCTGTACAAAAGCAAATAATAAAAATATTATTTGTGCAGTTCCACCAGAGAGAGAGGAGCTGAAGATGGTATCTGACTCCCCAGATCAGATATTGCCCACAAGATGAATATTTCATCTTCAATCCCAAGCACACGTATATGAGATCAATTTAAAGAGCTACACTAACATGTTATGAAATGCATTACCTCTTGGTAAAGTGAGACTTTAGAAACATTTTTTGTAGTTACTAAAGTCATCAGTTTTTCTAACTTAGCTGTGTTGTGTTAATTATCAAATTCTTCTTCTGAATAAGCTACTTCATGAGTTCATGTTGTGATGAGTAGTCCATTAATGTGCAGTAAGTCTCATTTTGTGCCCGTAAAATCATATATTCTCATAATGGAGAACAATACTTCAAGATGCAAATGTTATATTACTGATACCATAACCAGCAAATTTCACATACCTATTATATGACAAGAACGCATCACCTATGGTTCCTACAACCTTATTCCGTACCTTCCGAACACAAACCTGCAGTTATACAGTTTAAATAGCTTTCCTTAGGTAAAGAGATGATGAGGATGATGGTCGAATATTAGGTCATGCATAATACTATGAAGGATTATACCCACTTGTACTCTATCAATAGGTCCAACCTCTGGATCTCGATTACGGTGAATGACAATCCCATTGTCACATTTGTTTATGAAGTGTGCACTTCCACTTATATCATAGATATTAGGTGGTTCCCCAGCCCAATTGTGCAGCTGTCAGACAAATGGTAAAGTTAGAAAGAGGAGATACTGATTAACAAACTAGAGTTCATGGATGCTAACCTGTCTAGGATGGGCGACAAACCAAACGTGGCAAGCGTGATGTTGAGCAAACCGCTTGACCATCGTAAGCATCTGACTCACATACTCAGTTTCGGTCCTGTTAGGAATAAAGTTCACATGTCGATAAAAGCTCTGGAATTTATTATGCAAGTTTAAGGAATGCTTTGAATATAAAGGCGAGCATCTGAAAGGATATATTCCTATGAATGTAAAGTAATTACTACTTTCTCGAGGGTTTGTTTCTTCCCTTTTTCCTTTTGCTATAGGACAGATTGACCTTTATCAAAACAAAAATAAAGGAGAATACACCAGCAATCTAAAGAGACAAATTACATGTCACCAGAATTGTTGGCCGTGCTCCAAATATGAGCATTCTCCTGCACATTCCGTTTTCATTGCTATTCAAGTACCTATCAACTGTTGATTTTTCAAATATTTATGACCTTCCAGAAAATAGAGCATTACTTATACACAAAATTTACAGAGCACACCAAATTCGCTGTGCATAAGGTTTCAAAAAAATAATTATAGGGAAACAATGCTTAAGCGTTGCCAATGCCATCCTAGCGCATATAGATGAATTCAACATTAGAAGTGAAAAGAAGACATGGGTTCACTCTTAACGTTTCTCCATGTTTTCCTCCTTTTTTTCTTTCTTTGGTAGTGGGAGGGGGATAAAGAACAAAAAAAGATGGATAATATAAAGAGACTCACTGGTTCATATGACGTTGATGATCAAGCTCATTGTAAGGATCAATTACAAGTCCACGCACCCCATGCCTTAAAACCGCTGCTTTGGCAAGATCAAGGACCCATTTTATACTTGGAAGGGAATCATTCTCACACCTGTTGCATAGCTATGTGAGAAACGAAGGTAAAAGAGCAGAAACTGAATATAGGTATAAAAGTTACATGGAAATAATCAAGGCAACAGATAGCTTAAATCACAGAGTACCATAACTTAAAATCTTTACTCACCATGGTCGACTCCAAAACCAAACTTTTTAAATCAACCAAGGCAACTTGTCAGCCAGATAACCTCAACTTCAATGCTATAACTAGAAAAGTTCCTTCCAAAATCAAGGTAATTTCTTAGGCTTTTGCACACAGAAGAACTAGTGCTGTGATATTGTTCGAAGGAGGTTGCCTAATGTGTGTTTGTATTTGACTCCTAATTGAATTGTGATGTTTAAGGAAGAGTCGGCAGAAGTAGATAATTTATTTCTTCATTGCTCTCTCATTTCAAGATTGCGGTTTAAGCTTTCCAAGGCAGCAAAAATTCCATAGTTTACTCAAAATCTTTTGTTCAATTTTTTGCTGAATCCCTCACTGATGAGAGGTGATTCAGGTGAAGAAGAACCCATGTTATGCAGAAAATTTGGGTTATTTGGCAAAAAAAAAAAAAAAAGAACAGAATAGTCTCTGAACATGCTTGTGAAAAAGATGCAATATTGTTAAAGGCGAGAGGAGCACTGAGATGATGAGAGCCTAAAAACGAAGCGAGAGTCGAGATGCACATGCCTCAAGGACATGAGGAGAATATTTATTAATAATAATTTATATTTATGATTTATGCATTATGAAATTGGAATTATAAAATATAATACTAAATAATAAAATTTATACAATATTTGTTTTATCATTAATGATTAATGGTATTATTTGTCGGATAACAAAATATAATCCATTATCAAATTTTTCTATCGGTTGCCTCACCTCGCCTCAGCTGTCTTGAGGCGCATGGCTGAACGCCTCGAGGCGCGCCTCACATCACCTCTAACAACACTGAAAAGAGATTTATCCTTTATCGGTTAAACTTCAGCTTTTACCATCCTTACTGACACTGTTTGGAAAATAACTTCAGAACTTACCTTCATTCTTTATATATGCAAATTCAGATGCTGTTCATATTAACCTTTGAGTATTACCTGCAGTACCTCAATAGATTTGTAAGTTTTTTGAGTTCAAAGACTCCTGTATTTGTTAATACACCTCGACTGGGAAGTGGTTTTGGAGTAAGGTTGTACAGGCTGGTTCAGCTTTGAACAGCGGTACGAGATTATTCATTTAGATGACACAATGTCCGTTCTTGAATGTTTTCCATATAGTTTTTGCTTTTCCTCCCAAGGAAGTTTGCTAATTTTGGACAGCTGGCTGAAAGCAAAAATACATTCTTTCAACAGAATACATTTGTGTTCCCCTTGGAAAAAGCGCCGCCTAGGTGTTTTCGCTAATCGGCCCAGTGCCGTCGCGCGGCTGAGAAGTCGGCGTGAAATCGGCGCCACACGCGGCGGCCCCTTTTTATTTTTTTATCGCTCAAAACGTTGCCTTTTTGGGGCCTAACTAACCCCTGAAAACGCTGCGTTTTGGGGGGGTTATATAAAAAAAAATCCAACGCTCAGCTCTCTTTCTTCTCTCTGTCTCTCTCATTCTTCTATTTTAGTGTTTTTTGCTCAGCTTTCTGTGTCTTTTTTTTTTTTGATTTGTCAACAAAAATAAAATATGATAATAATGATTAATTTATAGAAATAATTATAACTATTAACTACAAGTCTACAACACTATTTTGTTAATTTGATCTAAAACCCTAAATCTAATTACTCACTTTAATTTTAAATTTGAGTGTTTTTTATTGTTAATAGTTAAAAACTAATTAAATATTAGTGGTTACTCAATTTGTTAATAAATTTGATTAATGTTTTAAATTTTAGGGTTTATGATGATAATTAAATAATTAATTGTTACTTGGGCATATTAATTAATAACTAATTAGCTATTAGTATTTAGTAGTAACTACTAATTAATCGATTCATTCTTGATAGGACATGGCGGCTTCTTCCGCGGCCTCTAATTCAGAGTGTAGTCCCACTCTTAAACAGAACTCAAATGATGTTGGATGAGAGTATGAGACTTTAGTGGATCTGAATAACTTGGATAAAGTTAAAAGCAAGTTATGTTCGAAAACTTTTTCTGGAGGAGTTTACAGAATGAAAGAACTTATTGGACATAAATCGGGGAATGTTGCAAAATGTCCAAAGCTAGTAAAGAGAATTAAGAGAAGTGTACACAAGCCATTTTAGAGGCAATGAATAAAAAATAATAATAATATAAACATGTGAGTGAGATAAGACAAAGAGTTAATATTTTGGGCATTGAAGAAAATGAAATTCGTGAAATATGTTAGAATTAGGAATATAATAATTAGATTGATTGCTAGAATAATTAATATTTATGTCAATTATGTGTAATATTTTATTTCCTGATTTGTGTAATCTCAAAGCTATATAAAGTCATCTCTTGTAAATACTTTCTTAAACAAATATATAGAGTATTCTACTCTACTTCTCTACATGGTATTAGTAGGTTGATCCTACGGCTTCTTTTCACTTTTTTTCCCGGCGACACAACCGCCTTTCCACCGCCGTTGTCACTCTTCCGGTGTGTCTGGCAACACCTCCGGCATCCTCGGACTCCTTGTCAGCCGATTGTCTCAATTTCGTCGTCGGTTCCTTCCTTTGGCATGTCCATATCCCTAATTTTCCCAGAATACACTTGAAACCCTAGATTTCCCACCACCACTTTCCGCAACTTTTTTACCCAAACCGCCACCACCATCACACTCAGACGTCGTTGATCTACCCTCGCCGTGAACCTCGCCGCTGTCTTCAGCCCCACGCACCGCCGTCTTGCCAGCGCGTGTGTGTCACGCGTCACAGCTTGCCTCTTGCCTCTGTTTCCGTGGCTCTGACCAGTTTTCCCTCTAGTTTTCATAGATCCTTCCTATGGCTGCCGTATCTGAAGGCGACGCTCATTCTCGAACTCCACTCTTGCCTAAATTTAAATTATGTCTCTCGATCGGCTTCAGTTGAATTATGGTTTATGGGGCAAGGGTGTGAAGACCACTTGACCTCCAGTGAGGATGTTATATCGGATGACGAGCGCAAATTTTGGAAAAAGATTAATGCTTAATTATGTAATCTCTTCTGGCAGTCCATTGATCATAGACTTCTTGTTATGTTTCGGACCTATAAGACTTGCCACAAGTTATGGAGTAAGGCTTAAGCTTTGTATACTAATGATATCCAGATATTTTATAATGTTGTGTCCAATATGTTTTCCCTGAATAAGCATTATATGGCTATGTCTGAGTATATTGGTCGCATTTAGGGATGGCAACGGGCCGGGTATGAGGCGGGGATGTCAATACCCGCACCCGTACCCGCGTGATATATAATATCCCCGATCACGGCCCGTCACTCATACGGGTATGGGTCGGGGATTCCCTGTATAGAACAAAATATACCCGTCCCCATCCCCTATTATTTATTTTTATGCTTTTAAAAAAAATCAATTAAAAAATTATTGGAACAAATAGATATAAAATAAAAATATTAAATTAATAACCGTAGATTTAAATTTACTTTAGTACTTAAATAAAGAAGAAAAATACATAAATTACCAAATAAATACTAATGCGGTAGAAATCTCATCTTTAAAACAAAATGAAATGAATTAATTAATTAATATTGATGGAGATCTCATCTTCAAAATAAAGAGAAAAATATTATATTAAATTGAACAAATAAATTATGTTTTTCATATTTTTTATTTAATAAGTAATTAATTATTTTGACAAAAAAAATTAATAATTAAAAAGTTAAAGTCAAACGGGTTAATTGAGCGGGTACGGGTTAGAAAGTCTTATACCCGTACCCGGCCCGTATACCTAACGGGTATTAAAAATTATACCTGCACCAGGCCCGTTTTTAAAAAAGATAGCTAAATACCCGCCCCTAATACCGCGGGCCCCCATCTCCGCGGGGATTTTTGCCATCCCTAGTCGCATTGAATCATTGCGAGAGGAGTTCAATTCTATCTTTCCTATTACTACCAATATTGCTGAACATGAATGTCAGCGCGAACAGTTCTTTATGGTTTTGACTTTGCTTGGAATACGATCTGAGCTTCAGTCTGTTCGTGATCATATATTGGCCAATGCTACTATCCCCTCTCTGGAGAATGTTTTTGCTCGGCTCCTTCGAGCCGTCTCCTCTTCTGTCATCGACTCCTTCGAGTTACCTCCTAAGCAACACATGACAGTTCCAAGGGCGGTCGGGGTCCCAACCGAGGCACGCGTCCAAATGCACTTATTGTCATAAGTTTGGTCACCTCCGAGAGCGTTGCTATCAACTTCATGGGAAACCACCTCGTCCTCCTACTACTAAGGTTGCTCAAGTTGACAGTGCTGCATCCCCTGACTATTCAAACACCCATCTCAGCAAGTCACTTTATTTGGCCCGGCTTATGCAGTTTTCCTTCAGTATCAGGCCTCTCAACAATCTTTATTCGCCTTTGTTGCCCACACTGGTGATTCTGTGGCTTGCCTCACTCGGTGCTCTCCTCTAGGCCCTTGGGTTCTTGATTCTGGAGCCTCCGACCATATTTCTGGTAATCCACAACTTTTCTCCTCTTTAATAGGTTCAAATTCTCTCCCTATGGTTACCCTTGCTAATGGTTCTAAAACAATTGCTAAGGGCATAGGGCGAGCTTCTTTCGTTCCCTCCTTACCTTTGAAATATGTTCTTTATATACCGGGTTGTCCTTTTAATCTTATCTCTGTCAGTAAACTTACCCATGATCTTAACTGTTCGGTCACATTTCTTAATAATTCTGTTGTTGTGCAGGACCATAGTACAGGCCGGATGATTGGTACAGGACATGAGTCACAAGGCCTCTATCATCTTTCGCGGTCGCTCCCTTCCGTTGCTTGCGCTACTTCTTATTCAGCCACTATCATCCATTATTGTTTGGATCACCTCAGTCTGTCCAAGCTCCAGAAGCTGGCTCTGCATCTATCTAATATATCTTCATTTAATTGAGTCATGTCAACTTGGAAAACAAAATCGTACTAAGTTTCTCAAGCGTGTCAATAATCGGGCTGCGTCCCTCTTTGAATTAATTCATTCTAATGTTTGGGGTCCATGTCGTGTCAACTCTGTTTTGAGATTTCGATATTTTGTTACATTTATTGATATGATCATTCTCACAATACTTGGTTATTCTTACTTAAAAATCGTTCCGAGTTATTTTCGATTTTTAAAGCCTTTTATGCTGAGATTCACACTCAATTTGGTGTTCCTCTCTGTATCTTACGCAATGATAATGCTCGAGAGTATTTTTCTGCCCCATTAAAAGATTCAATGTCCTCTCTTAGCATTCTTCATGAGTCATCCTATGCTCACATACCCCAACAGAATGGTATAGCCGAACGTAAAAACCGACATCTCATTAACACAGCCCACACCGTATTACTCCATAATCATATGCCACTTCGTTTCTTGAGGGATGTTCTAATTGTTTTCTATTTAATCAATCGTATGCCTTCCTCTGTTTTGCAGAATCAAGTTCCTCATTCCATTCTATTTCCAACTCAACCCCCCATCATCTGTCACTTCGCATATTCGGTTGTGTTTTTTTGTCCATAACCTGAAACCGAGTCAAAATAAACTAAGTGCTAAGTCTACCAAATGTATCTTCTTAGGTTACTCTCGTCTCCAAAAAGGTACCGTTGTTATTCTCCTGTGATAACCGTTATATCATTTCCGCTGACGTCATCTTCTTTGAGTCATCTCCATTTTTCTCTCCCGATACACCGACCATCCCACCCCCTCCCGAGGTCCTTCCCGTTCCCTTCTACAGTCCTCCGCCAGAGGAAGTGCCCTCACATCGATCTCTTCAGGTCTACCACCATCGTCCTCGCCCTCCACCTTTTGTCGGTTCCAACAACGTCATGGCTGACTCACAACCTGCTCCAGCTCCTCATACTATGGACTTGCTTGTGCAACATGGTCCTATTGCCACCCGCAAAGGTATTCGTTCCACTCGTAATCCACATCTTATTTACACATTTCTGAGTTATCATCGTTTATTTGCACCATATTATGTTTTTGTTTCCACATTGTCTTCTGTTTCTATTCCTAAAAAGCTCGACATCAATAATGTCTTTCTCCATGGAGATCTTCAAGAAGTAGTCTATATGGAGCAACCTAGTTTTGTTGTTCAGGGGGAATATGGATTGGTATGTCGGCATCGTCGTTCTCTTTATGGTTTAAAACAGTCTCATCGTGCTTGGTTTGAGAGGTTCAATTCCGTGATTACGGGTTTTGGCATTATTCGTAGTGAAGCTGATCACTGTTTTCTACCGACATTCCAATGGCAAATGCATCTACATGGTAATTTATGTGGATGATATCGCCATCACTGGAAGTGATCAAGAGGGTATTCGGGAGCTAAAAACACACTTATTTAATCATTTTCAGATTAAAGATTTGGGACGACTCAAGTACTTTCTTGGCATAGAGGTAGCACACTCCACCACTAGGGTAGTCATTTCCCAGAGAAAGTATACATTGGATATTCTTCAGGAGACTGATATGTTAAATTGTAGATCAGTGGATATCACCTATGGATCCAAATATTAAACTCCTATCAAAAGAGGGGGAGCCATTGGAGAATCCCGAGGAATATAGAAAGCTAATCGGAGAACCATTGGATGATCCTGGGCAATACAGGAGACTTGTTGGGAAGCTGAACTATCTTCCAATCACTCAACCAGATATTTCTTTTGTTGTAACCATGGTTAGCCAGTTTCTACAAACTCCCTATCATATTCATTGGGATGTTGTCATATGCATTCTTAGATATGTAAAACGAGCATCAGGCCAAGGTCTACTATATAAAGATAAGAGACATACTCAGGTTATTGGTTATTCTGACGCAGATTAGGCAAGTTCTCCGTTAGATGGACGTTCTACTACAAGTTATTGTGTTTTGATTAGAGGTAATCTAATATCTTGGAAGAGTAAGAAGCAAGTTGTTGTCGCCAAATCTAGTGCAGAGGCATAGGGCTATTGCCTTAGCAACATGTGAGCTGGTATGGTTGAAACAATTATTGCAAGAATTAAAGTTTGGAGGAGGAGCACAAATGAAGCTAATTTGTGACAACCAGATAGCATTACATATCGCCTCTAAGCCTGTATTTCATGAAATGACCAAACACATAGAAGTGGATTGTCACTTTATCAGAGAGAATTTTATCAGAATGTATTGCTACTAGTTTTGTCAACTTAGAAGGTCAATTAGCAGATGTCCTCACTAAGTCTCTTCGAAGTCCTCGCATTGATTTCATTTGTACCAAACTTGGTGCATATAACATGTATGCTCCAGTTTGAGGGGAGTGTTAAAATTAGGAATATAATAATTAGATTGATTGCTAGAATAATTAGTATTTATGTGTAATATTTTCTTTCCTAATTTGTTGTATTCTCAAGGCTATATAAAGTCATCTCTTGTAAATACTTTCTTAAGCAAATATATAGAGTATTCTACTCTACTTCATTACAAAATAGAAGAAGGGTTAGATTCAAGACCCCCTCGGCATCGCGACCCTTTGAATAGGTGGCAGTGGTAACCCCTCCTGATTCTTCAGTGAGTGATGGTAAAACAATGCGGCAACAAAATATTAATAAAACACTTTTAAAAAAAAAGACACATAATGTGAAGCGATTTGTTGGTAAGTGGGTTTATGAATCCGGTATTCCTTTCAATGTCATTGACAATGATAGCAGGATGGCCATGATGGAGGCAGTTGGTCAATTTGGACCGGGTTTCAAAGGTCCAAGCCAATATGAATTGAGGGAGCCATTATTGAAAGAGGAAGTTGAAAACGTTAAAGTTTTTCTACAACAACATGATAAGGAGTGGAAGGAGAACGGGTGTTCGATCATGAAAGATGCTTGGAGTGATAGGAAAATGAGAAGTATAATGAATTTGTGTGTTAATTGCACAATAGGTACCACTTTCCTTTTTTCCAAGGAAAGTTCTGATGTGGCACATATTGCTAAGCACATTTTTGAGTATGTTATGATGGGTATTGAACAAGTTGGGGCGGAAAATGTGGTTCAAGTGGTAACCGACAATGGCTCAAACAATATAGCCACGGCAAAGTTGTTGAAGGCGAAGATGCCGAACATTTTTTGGAGTTTATGTGCTACTCACACCATAAACCTCATGCTTGAAAATATTGGGAAATTGCCGAGGTACAAAAAACCATTGATAGTGCCAAGGCTTTCACCAATTCTGTGCATGCCCATCACAAGACTTTATGAGGTCATTTCCAAAACAGAGGAGGCCGGGAGTAACTAAGTTTGCCTCAGCTTTCTTAACTTTTGGAATGGTGTGACTCAATGTTTGAAGGTGTTTGCGCCTTTGATGAGGGTGTTTCGATTAGTTGATGGGGATAAAAAGCAATCCATGAGCTTTGTATATGGAGAGCTAAAGAATGCAAAAAAAAAAAAAGATAAATGAGGCATTGAACAATATTGAGAATAATTATCGGTCAATCTTAGAGATTATTGATATCAAAATCGAAAGTCGGCTTGATACTTTATTGCATTGCGTCGTTTATCTATTAAATTCTTACTACTATTACAATGATACAAGCATTGAATAAGATGTGAATGTAATGGATAGGGTATTTATGGTTGTGGAGGCTTTCTTCCCAATGACATTGATATGCAAAGTAAGTTGATAAATAAGGAGTTGACTTCGTATAAGACAAAAGATGAATCTTGTGGTAGAGAAGTGGCGGCAAAAGCATGTCGGGTATCTATTGATGTTTTTAATCCAGGTAAAAACAAAGTATTCATTTGAATTATTTAGCATATTATATAAAATTTAGTATATTTCATTTAAATTATTTATGTTAATTTGTAGTTTCATGGTGGCGTACATACGGACATCATATACCTAACTTGCTAAAAATGGCAAAAATGATACTTTCATTCACCACTAGTTAATTCGGGTACGAACGAAATTGGAGCATTTTTTAGGGGATAAATATTCTACATTAGTTAAATATTTGATTATTTTATTTTTTAATTATTAATATTAATTGATTTATTTAAATTATTTATGTAAATTCACACAAAGAAAAGGAATAGACTAGATGTGAATCGATTAAACAATCTAGTTTTTGTTTCCTTTAATGTAAAGTTGTAGAACAAGAACAAAAGAGAGATATATGAGATTGGATGTATTACTCGCAAAAAATGCTAGTAATGCACAAGGATGGATTATTGAGGGTGGTGAATCTGGTGATGATGAAGAAGTGGAGCCCGATTCGGGGCTTACTAAGAGCATGGTTGGAGAAGCATCTGGGACAGATGAAATGTTACAACCTCAGAAAAGCGTTAGAAATGTTGAATACAGAGAACTTGATGAAGAAGATTTTGATTCTGATGAAGAACCTAAGGATAATGAGTTTGAACCGGATGAAGAAGAATTAGAGGATGATTAGAAAAGATGTAGTAACTTTAACTTTGTTTTATTGTTTTTTTTTTGGTTGGATTTTGAGTTCGGCCTCTAATTCGGGACTTAATTAAATGATGTTTGATGGATTGACCAGGGATTTTGATGTTTGATATGGTTGATTGAGTTTGGATTTTATATTTTAGTATATTTTGATTGAATTTATATGATTTAGATTATTTATTATGTTGGAAAATATTAGATTTTAACTGTTTGCCGACTAATTGCCTAGGGCCCGACTAGGAACCCTAGGCGCTGGGTCGCCCCCCGCCTAGTGCGTTTTAGAACATTAAAATACATATTTTCAGTTTGTTGTCTGGAACAAAAAGACAAGCTATGAGAGGTTTTGCTCGTTTAAGGTACACTGCTGCTTCTCATAAATTGGACCTGCCTTTCAACAAAGAAAAGCTTTTATATTATGTATCTATTCTGAAGATAATTTAGAGTCGACTGATACGTGATAAATAAATTCTTCACAGCACAAGTTAATAATAGTAATATTACTTAAAAAAAAAAAAAAAGATATAATAACCTGTATTTTTACTAGTAAAACCATATCGAAAAACTTGAAGCATCAACTTACCTTATAAGGGAAAATGTATCACTCAACCATTCCTTCCCTTGCTCAAACTCTTCAACAGTCATTCGATCAGCAGATCCTCCATAACTGTGGTTGTCAGTGAAAACTGAAGTTATAGTTATGACATTTGGCAATTAAAAAATTCTGAATAAAGTGGCTAAAAATAATAGTAATATAAAAAATAAAAAATAAAATAAAAATAAAATACTTGAGTCAACCATCCCACTGATGACAAGAAACTGACAGATTATGATCAAAGTAGTTCACATGCAGACAATCTTGTACCATTCAAAAAAGAGGACGACAATTAGTAAAGTAATTGGAAACAGATTATTCTTATACGAGGAGCTAAAATAAACCAGAAAAGACAAAAAGAGGAGCTATTCTCAAGCATATAGGAAATATACAAGATACTTAAGAGACCTAGAAACTCTAAAAATGAAAAGATGGAAATAATTTTATGCAACTAGTAAGTAAAGCATTTTCACAACCCCTCCTTTAGCAAAGATGGATCGCACAACTCCAACAAATGCCTTGCAAAGTTCAATTGCACTCCAGCCTAATATACCACATTAAAAATTGAATAACTGACCACCAGATATTCTGCTCTTTCCCCTCCTACAGACTCCCACCAAGGGCTCTAAATGCTAAAAACCCAAGCCCTCACCAATGATAACTACAGAATACCCAAAAGAAGTAAGAACGAAAAAACAAATCCACAACTTGATAAGTGGACCGGATATTCTGCTCTTTCCCCTCCTGCAGACTCCCACCAAGGACTCTAAAAGCTAAAAACCCAAGTCCTAACAAATGATAACTACAGAATACCCAAAAGAAATATGAACGAAAAAACAAATCTCACAACTTGACAAGTGGACAATGTACCAACAACTAAATTCTATGTTTCAGAAACTAATTTTTCTATTTAACAACCAACTACCAAATACAGAACCTTGCAACTCACGCCGCAATGCTATTAAACTGTTTACTAATTCCACCACCACACATTGAAATTTGAAGACGGCCATAAATTTCTCTAATACAATGTCCTACTGGCTACCAGATAGATCCATATAATCCACCACCTTGACTTTCTTAGCCACCAACAGTTCACCGGTACCAAACGACTTCACGAATGAGCATAAAATAATGATAATTTCATTATGAGCACCATGTCTCAACCTACCTATGATTAGGAGATGGACTTGGAAGAAGAAACCCTTCCAATGAAGACCAACTCTTCGTCCAATATTTCCTCGAAAGAGATTAAGAAAAAGCTTGCACAACACTCTCTCTCGCTCTCTCTCTCTTTGCCATTGAGGATCCAGTGTGTGCCTGTGTTTCTTTGTTTTCATGTGGGAAAAGGCAGAAAGTTATGTTCCAAAAAGGAATACAAAAAACCCACTCTTAACCATGCCCTGATCAAATTTCAACTGAGCTTATATTCAATACTACAAGCTATATAACCAATAAATAATTTATGTCCACCAACTAATTACTACAGCTAGTCCAGACATAAAAGTCAGGATCAATCATTAAGCATACTCTGAGTCTCTGACATAAGTTAATCTATTGCAGGAATTAAAAGGAAAAAGAAAGGAGACTGAAAAAAGTAAATTTAAAATAAGGGTTAGTACCCTTAAACTTACTTCGCTTCAAAAAATGGCTTCTTTATATGTTTCTCTAAAAGTTTTCTTGCATGCTCCCGAACCTGTGTATTAAATGAGAAGAGTTGAGATGAACACATCAGAAGTTTAGAAAAAGTAAAAGTTAAAGAAATTATTACAATTTTATGACTGCAACACTCAGTTGGGATGTCTCCAGAAACTGATAAATCCATCCTTTTAAATAATTAAAGGTACGCATAGAAAAACCAAACCAAGCAAATTATGACCTTGTTCTCCATGGAGCAGAGTGCAAATTTCCAGCCAGCACTTTCATTAATGTTGCATAAGAGAGCATCAATCCACTCACTCTTCCCAGAGTTTGGAACCCCAGTTACTATAGTCAATTCTCCAGGCACAACCTGATCAAGAAAAAATTCTCCAAGAATAAGGGACAAAGATTGAATTATCCCTGCCTGTTATTCACTCATAAACTCATAAATACATATATTTTATTAACATCTAAATACAGAGAGGCACTCGCACATGAATATGAACATAAATATACATATGTACACATGCGCATGCATGTACATTATTTATGATATCATGCTTACATTGTATAGCCCAGTTAGAGCCTTCCACCCAGTCGATACACCAAATTCATCTCCACTAGTCTGATGATAATACGAGTCAATTTCATCAAAATAATCTCTAAAGTTGAATAATCCCCCTATAGGGTACAACTCAGCGTTCTCAACCAGTTCCTTCAGTGCATCAGGCCCTAGATACATTAGTACCTGTAAGCAAAATTTAAAATGTCAGTATTGCAGCAATGATCTTAAACAAAACTTACCAAGTAAGTGGGAACACAACTGAAACTGCAGAGGACCACCAAAAATTGCGCCTATGCAATGAACCACAACAGCACAAATACTCAAATAGGCACACACATTGATCATTATTGACTTGACCAAGAATCATCAATATCTAGCAAACTTTACAACGTTACAAAAAACTTCAGGATGTAATAGCTATCCTTGGGTTGGACGATTTGTCTGAAGAGAAACGTTTAACTGCAGCAGGAGCGCGAAAAATTGAGCATTTCTTATCAGAACCCTTTTTCGTAGCAGAAGTATTAACCATTTCCCGTGGAAATATGTTGTTCAGGTGGGTATTGGGGAATCCAATCTTTTATAAATTTTTGGTGTTCCTCATGAAAGGGATTTTCTTTGACCCTGGCCCAAATTTTTAGGTATTTTGTCCGAGAAATAAGCACACAAACAATGCAAACTGAAAATTGCCTGCTTTGAAGAGGCATACACCTTCACGAAACTTATGCATGGCTCATTATATGCAGGGATCTGCTAAAGCAGCTAAACTACAGTAAAATTCTAGATGTGCAACTGGCTACAGTTCAACCGGTATCTTTTTAGAGAACCAATAGCACTCAGTGTATCTTACCAAGATCTGGAAAACTTGAGAGGAGAAGATAAGGCTGATTGTGAGTGTTAAAATGTAACACAATTCCCACTACCGATTATTCATGCCCAATGTATTGCCTGAACTAAATTTTCGAACTATCATAAATGCAACTAATGATTATAAAAAATCAAAATAAAAAAAAAAAATTAAAAATCAAATTTAAATTTAAATTTCAGCATTACCCATTATACACACACACTTACATACACATTTATACAAAGAGATCAACATCTAACCTCATTTGCATCTTTAAAATAATCGACATCATTTTTCTTTGGCCATCTGACTCGCCAGCATCTGCCAGAGTTACAAATACGTAATATGGATTGCTTAAATAGAGAATGGTAGTGCACAAAAATTATGAGTACAATCATACAAACCTCTCTCTACCAACACGGCGTGCAAGTTCTTCAGCTAAGGCTAGACCAGGTGGATCCCCATCAGTGGCAAGTATAATGCGAGAAGCCTATCAATACGAATATCTTTTAGAACCAGAGTCTTTGTATGTTTACAATGGTGATCATTAGAAGTAAACCTGTTCACACCAACCTTCGTCAGGTAGTTTTTGCAGTTCCATAGATACTGATACTTTGTGTCCTAGCTTTACATAATACAGAGAAGATGACTTAGTTCCAGAACTTTAGCAATTTAACATGACAGAATTACATTTGTAATTCACTTTCACTGCTTGAGGAATAAGACTTGACAGTACGTGCAGCAGAGTGAAGCTTGAATACAACAACCGCAACTTAAGGGAAATACGTGCAACATACAACTAATGGTCTGTGAACAAGGAAATGAGTGTTTCATTTCAACAAAAACATTGATGACATTATGAAAATGATAGCTGTGACGCAAATTAAGCTTACTAATTTTTGAAAAACCATAATTTCTTCTTTTTTTTCTTTTTCATCATACTGAACGTCTAGAAACCTTACCGGCTTACCCATCACTCAAAACAATATTTCCCTAGAACCAATTTGTCCAAATTCCACCAAACCTTAACCTAATTTTGGAAATCTCCAATCTTCGAGTAATTTCCTAGGAGGCGCCCTAGGTGCTGAACTACAGCCCGACTAGCGCCTAACGTGTTTTAGAACACTGGTTCATACAATAATCATTAACAAAGATGACTATTGTAAGTTGCATATTGCAACTAAAAAAGTTAATATCATGGCATGCAAATGAGAAAATGAACGTCTCCCGGCATGCATATTGACAAGAAAAAAAAATCTCGGTAAACATAGATTACAAGTTAGCGGAATGAATATTTAATTATATCCATTGCTGAACTAATTAGACGGTAACCATGTCTCTATTTATTTTAGCATCCTCTCAAATGGGTTAGAACAAAATTTGATATTTACAATATGCCAGATAGAATGGTGTTCAATGACAGAACAAGCTGATATTTGGAAATTAAAACTTATTTCACATAGAACAAAATGATGTCTCTGAGTGCATATGATGAAGATGCAAATTATTTATGAATATGTTGATGTACTATATAAGTATGCATGTATGGGATTCTTAGACATACAACTCTTGAGAGTTTTAAAGCTCAGTTTGATATTCTTCAATGACCCCATGGTAATGACATATCTTGTCAACGGGAATAAAAAAAAAATCAACAAAAGCAATTACTCATAATATAATGGAAATGACACGATTCAAGCTTTTTAAAGTCAGCAAAACCTGCTCTTCAGCCGGAACATCCTTTTTGGAAACCGAAGAAGGTGCTCCATCAGGGACACTCACACAATTAAGAAAGCCAGCTTCTTCCATCGAGAGTTTGTCTATTTCACCCTCAACCTGGAATCAAAAGTCAAAATTACTATTTACTAAGTATCAGGTCCAATTAAGATAATCAGAAAGTCCCAAAATAAAGAAGGAAGACATACAATGATGATATCACCAGCTTTCTCTATATCATCCAGCCCATAAAATACCTTTTCAGTGTCCTTTTCCTGAAATAGAAGCAGAACACTATGGAGATCAATAAGATAAAGTCCTTAGTATATTTATTTATACCATGGACATGATATAAGGATATCAGAACAGGAATTCTGTGATGGATGAAAGCAAATCACTCAATATAGTCAATCTAAATTCCATGTTTGGTCAGATATAAAACATAAAACTCAAAAATAGTTATAACTTGTAAGGAAACACGCATCCAGAGCAGCAAAAAATATAGTCACTTAATTTTATATATGATGTAGGACAACTAATTAGGAGTATTTTAATTTACTTTAGTTTTCTTATTTAATCAAAGTTGTCTAATTTAGTTACTTTGTTTGAGTCGTACTGTTATTTGTAGTATTTTAGTCTAATTAGGGTTGGAGGTTATTTGCCTTTTTTGAGTACAATTCCAATTAGTCTACTATAAAATAAGGCTGTAACAGTTTTTTTTAAAATAAATGACAAATCTGAGAATTTCGGTCTTCAGCCATTATTAGAGGCCGTCAGTGTTTAAAAATACGGTGAAAGGCGCAGCGTCGCCGCCTCGAGGCGGCCGCGTCTTTCAGTTTTCAGATTTTCGCCGCTTCACTGCGTGAGGCGGCCGCCTTAGTCCGCCTCGTGTCGAATCGACGTGAGGCGGCACGAGGCGGCCGCCTCACTCACAATGCCTTTTTTTTTATTTTCGGTTTTTGCCTTCAAAACGACGACGTTTTGGGGGCTCCAAAACGTCATCGTATGGTCAATTTCATTTCGTCTCAATTTCATTTCGTCTCTAAGGCTCCAAAACGTCGTCATTTGGTCAATTTCATTTCGTCAAATTAATATGCCTTTTGTTTTCTTTAAATTTATTGTCACATTAAGCATTAGGTGTAGATTGACATAAAGTAGATTCTTGATACAATTCAAATTCAACATTATGGTTGGCTCTAATATGATTTTAGTGAAAAAGAGTCATAATTAATATAATTAATCTACGTTAATTGTGATTTTCAAAAAAAATTAATCGTGAATGATATCAAATTAATTTATTATTCATTATAAATATTTAAATAAAAAATAAGGTACAAAAATATCCTTAATTAAAATAATTAATTATTAATTTATTAAATTACTAAATATTTATAATAAATTTATTATTAATCAAGAATCATCATTTCATCAATTTATAAAAATTCTTTTTTTTTTGGACGTTCGCATTGAGGCGCCTGCCTCGCCACCTCAAGGCGGTCCGCCTCGCGCCTCAAAGGCCGACCGCCTCGAGGCGTTATACGTATTTTTAAACATTGGAGGATGTGACACCTTCTTCCTTCTAAGTGATTACTAGGAACCCTAGGAGTGATTCCAGGTTTAATTTCTATCCTAAATCAATGTAGAAATGTTTTTTTGTGAAAATAGATCAGGGCAGACAAAAAAAAATCACTTCGTTGCTTAGATATATATTTAGCATTGGTCAGTAGGTGCTTTTACGATCCTCAACACATGAGATATTTTACACACTTGATACATTTAATGTTCTCACAATATCAAAAGAAAAAAAGATAAATTATTTGTTCAGAACTGTTCTGAAAGTCGTATTTCAAAACTACACTTTCGCCAGAACCCTAAGCCAACATGTTAAGAAGTTATCATTGTTCCCATAGATAAAAAAATAATAATAATAAGTAAAAGAACACTTAACACAATAACCTGCCAAAATTTCTTGGTGAAGTCACGATACTTGCAATTTACAAGCTTCCCATTTTTCCAATAAGGGAATGCAATAACAACCTGACAACAAAATTTCAGGACCAATTACATAAGGCAGAGTCATTTTCACATTTAGACAAACTGAAAATCTTTTTCACATAAAGAAAGGTGATGATGCTTGGAGCTTTGCCAAATAGAATTTAGTATTCTACTTTTCTTTACTTTGAACAGTGGATAAAAAATGAAGTGTCACAGTTCTAAATGGAAAAATAACTCTGTTCACTTTTTTCCATTAACATTTTTGAGGTCCTTTTCTTTTTATGGAAAGTTTATGTTTATCAGGACAACAATCAGGAAAAAGAAAACAATCCCTGGAATCCAGGACCTGGATATATGGTGCAGGAAGTCGCATGAAGATAAAATTAACTGATTGGATGAATCTAAGACTGTGCATCATCTGCTCTTTCTCAATATATTACTTGGTCTTTTGATCTATTCAAAAAAAAAAAAAAAAAAGTAGCCACATATTGCTAACTGGTATTTACAATTTACCAAACGGATAAATTATAAAGGACCAGTCATAGGATAATGAGCACAGTGAATCCAAAGAAAGAGGAAAATAGCAAATTTCTGAGGTGTATTTACACATAACAATGTTAAGCCATATAATTATTGTGGATAGTCTATACAAATTCTAAGAGTGTGATTTATAATTCAAGATAGTTGGGAACCTCATGACCACATCTTTTCTGCATCACACGATTTCTATGCAAAGTTTCTGCTGTTATCAATCGCTCCGCAAAATAAGCACAAAGCTGAAACAGGACCAAAAAAAGAATATTATCACAAAAATGATGCTTAAGATGAAGGTAATGAAATCATCAAGAGCGTACAAAAAACATGGCAAACCCCCAAAAAGTCAACATCATGTGAATGCCAACATCTTGCGAACTACTTATATATCGTGTTTTAACTGAGGACCACAAATATATTGGGATTTGGGAATGGGAAAGGCAAGTGTATGCATTAATAGCAACTAGCAGAACATGACTGCTTAAGCTATCAAATGATTTCAATTAAAAACCATTACCAAAGGGAAAAACATCATTAAAATAGAGGAAAGAGCGGGAAAAGGGTATGACACAGCACCTCGTTACCAATTGGTTCCAATCCCAGACTGTCCTCAGTGATTTCTCTTATGGTCTTCATTTTGGCAAATTTTGTCAAACTTGATTGAGATCGCTTGTTATCTGCAAGAGCCTATTACCACAGACGGAACATCAGTTTAAGGGATAGCCACAAACATATGCACGAACATAAACAATCAAACAAGTGCACATAAAATTCAGATGAATAATATCTGACAGTCGTGCTGCCTTTCCATCCGCATTTTGCTCGAAAACACATCCATACAGCTGAGAATCTAAACACTCACAAAGGCCAAAATAAAAGTAAATAATAATGTGTAAAGAATTGAAAAGGAAAAGGTTATGAAGGATGAAAGCATAGACAGCATACCCATCTTCATCCAAGAAAAGAGACAAGCTTAATTCCTCTGAATCACCACCCATGCACTGATTAAAAGATTAATAACATTTGTGTTAATCTTTAAAATCTGATGAAAGCATAGAAAACATACCCATCTCCCTCAATGCACTAGTAATCTACAAGAGAAGCACTTCAAACAAAATAAAAAACCTACACACACACACACACATATAATGGAAGAAAAGCAAAGCAAGTTCAATAGAGATCCTTTAAGAATCTTCACAATTTTTTTTCTTTCATCAATTTCATTTATGTAAATGAAAAAATGCATTTGAGAAACATATAACAAACAGTCCCATAACATCCACATCACAACACTTTAAGCAACTTTGTAATGATCATATTAAACCCACTTCTCTTATGAATCATCCACAGCCACACGTAATAATAAAATGTAAATATTATCAGTTTATCACACATGCATAATCAACTTACTTCCCAAGAATAAATATATGTCGATTAAATAAAATAAACTCAACAGATTCGACTTAAAAGAGGAAAGCAAAGAAAATACTTTTGGACAAAGCATTCTATTTTCCACCCCAGGAGCAAAATGACCAATATCAAATCCCAGCTCTTTCAACTTAATGTTCAAAATTTCCCACGAACGTGCAGCCAACACCTTATCTTCTATCTCTGCAAAGCAAATTGAAAAAAAAAAACATAATAAGCTCAGAAGCCCTTCTTTCTGACTATATGAAAGAACTCCGAAACACGGTCTTATCTTTTTGAAAGAAAAAAATTCAAAACACATACGAACCTGGGGAATTGCGATAAGAGACAGAAGAAAGCTCTTTAGTTATGGGAGTTAACGGATGATTTTTATAACTGTCGTTGATGTTGATGCGTCTCAAAGCAAAAGAAGTAATAAGGCGTTCAGGCCTGCTTGAAAAACAAGGAGATTGGGCGTTCAAAGGTAAGATACTGAAAGGTTTTGTCGCAGAGGTTCTGAGAGAACCCATCGACATGAATGAGAGCTTACGAAGACGGCTGTGAAGAAGAAAACGCATCTCTCTCTCAATCTCTATGCCTTTTAAATGTAAGAAATGTATGTGTTTGCTTTCATTTGTGTGTGTTTCTTCAACTGGATTACAGAGAGGGGTAAGAGGAAATTGATACGAGGGTTTAGGGGTTTAAGGGTTTCTCTTCTTGTCTCCTTTTTTTTTCCCCTCACTATCGCAATGGATAAAATATATATATAAAATAACCAAAATGATTGGATTCGATTCGATTTGTTGGTTGTAATTTGATTATATATTTGAGAAAACCGATCGGTTCACTATTCGAATCAAACTCAAACCGATCAGTTTTGTTATTACTGAGTAGGCGACTTTAAAATTTGAAAATACCTAAGTTTATTTATTTTATTGGAGTTTATTCGAGCTCACTCATTTATTTTGGGTCTCACTCATAAAATGTCAAAAATCAAAAAATTAAAAATTCAAAGCATTGAAAAATTGAAAGCATTAGATTTTGTAGAGATTCGTTTATATCTCCTCTCAAATTCTTTTGTCGATCTATAGTCAAATTTTTTTGCTCATCTTCCTCTAAAGTTCTTTTGCTCTTCTTCAACAAGGATGGCTCTTGGGAGAGCCGATACAGATAATTGGCTGAACCCCCAAATTTAATTTAAAATTAAGGACCTCAAATGTAGAGATATTTTAATTTTTAGTATATAATATTACTTATTTATTTTTTTATCTTTTATTGATATGGATCTCATTTTAAGAATTCGTGTAAAACCCCATAAAATTTATGATCACTCAGGACTAGAGGTGGCCACGGTTCGGTTCTACGGTTCCAAAAAGCTGGAACCGTAACCGAACCGATTTTAACCGGAACCGAACCGAAAATTTTGGTTCGGTTCCTGTTCGGTTCTTTATTTTTAAAGGGAAAAATAAAAAAAATTTGGTTCAGTTCCGGTTCGGAACCAGAACCGAACCGAACTTTAAGGTTACAGTTCCAAATTATGTGGAACCGTAACCGAACCGTTTGGGGTTCGGTTCGATTCTGATTTTGGGAACCAGAACCGGATGGAACCGTAACCTTACGGTTCCATTCGGTTCGGTTCCGATTCGGTTTCGATTCTGAATCGGAACCGTGACCGGGTCTACTCAGGATCACCTGATCTTCAGCCGTCGACGTCGTTAGTTACCACCGCTTCCGATCTTCAGTATTTGTTTTTGTTTATGGGTTTTGCTGATTTTGTTTCTTTACTTGTATTGTAACAATGTTCTTACATTTTGAATATGTATTGTACTGTTAATTTTTTGATCATGACTTCATTCTTCAAACTTATTCAAGGCTCAAATTTTGTCAAATGTGGGTTATGTAAATTTTTATTGACCGGTGATTTTCGTCTCAGTGGCAGTTTCGAGATAACCCTCCCGAGACAATCCTCCTTCAAACTTGAATTTGATGGTTATGGGAGATCAAAAGCAAATGTAGCAAAAAGGTAAAGAAAACACAAAAACCGACAAGAGAGTTTAACGTGATTCGGCGGAGCAAGTCCAACCTACGTCCACGAGCACAAAGTGTGTTTCTTTTTTATTACTAAACCAAGCTCATCCGACCAGTTTTCAAATGTGATCTAAGGAAATTCGAGCTGGTTGTTCTCTTTGTATTGTTTCTTACAAGTAATGCTCAAATGAAAATTTTCCTAACCCCTACAAACGAATTCAACTTCCCCTTATATACTAACGAATACAAGACAATGTTCTCATATCTTTACGACGTCAGCGCCGTAGGTTTTCGGCAATTGGACAAGCTCTCTGCCCCAACTGCCTCGCCGAAAGCTGAACCTACCATCTGATTTCCTGCCTTATCACGATGTAAAGTACGCTGCCATACTTTATCATTAATGATGACAGTCTATAAGATCTCTAGTACGAAAGTAGATTTCGGAAGGAAAAATCCAAACTATCATGGTCACGCGTTGGTCACCAAGAGGTCGACCAATAGACTTGTCGAACCCTCCGACTGCTTCCGCCCCGACCCATAACATCTGAGCTCATCAACCTATCCCAGGAGGAAAGATAACCCCAAACCGAGCTACTGGACTAATGTGGTCGGCATCGGCTTTGATGTTGTCGGTCCTTGAAGTTTGCACCGTGTTGTGTCCTATGGTCGGCCAGATCCGGGAAACAATGTATGTATTCTCTTACTGTCTGAGAACTGACTAATACCTCCGAACATCTTACCATCATAAAAAAGGGAAATTTCATATCTGCCCTCGCTGAACTGTTCGAATACCTTAGTTGCAGAAATCTCCATCAACATATGTCTCCTAGTTCTCGGTTCCAACGAGTGTACGAGTTGGTACCGTGAACTACAAAATTGGAAGTGTTCTGATCAGCCAATGGGTGGTCAGTCTTAGGAACCATTTAGAAAGCTACCATGGTGCCGAATCAGGTCGTCTCTGGTATCTTCATGTGCTCTGTTCTCATGCCGATGACAGGCACTCGATGGGACGTAACCCGACCCCAAGGTGAAAAAATAGATAGCCTCGGCGGAACGAATCTAGCCTCGAGCTGGTGAAACATAAAGTCTCGGCAGAACGATTCCAGCCCTGAACTGGTGGAACATAAAGCCTCGGCGGAACGAATCCAGCCCCAAGCTGGTGGAACAAGACAGTCTCAGCGGAATGAATCCAGCCCCGAGCTGGTGGAACATAGGAGACTTAATCACGAAGAAGAATTTCAACCTCTGAGGCTCCGCGGATCCCGGCGCATGCGTCCCATTGCCAGGCATCAGCAAAAATAAAAAGTGGAATCAATACAAGGTTAGCATAATGGAGGTGACTTAGCACATACTCCACACAGACCCGAAAAGATAACAACTCGGGTGCCCCGAGGCAGCGTCATGCCTGGTGTCTCCCAAAACACAATTCTGAACCTTACAATTCAGCGTCCCGGCTAGCCAGGCTACGGATCGGTGAGCGGCCAAGACCCTGAGGGCAGAAACCTCTTCATGCTTGGCGACTTTGGAGCCTGCAAGCGCTATGAGGGAAGAAACCTCCCCATACCATGCTTCTCATGATCCGAGGTGGTTAGGCAGATACCCCACCGGGGAAGAAGACTCCCCGTGTGCGCCATCCCTGGGGTGGTTCTCAAAGGGACTGACCAGCCAAGTCGCATGGGAAGAAACCTCTTTGGGTCCGGTTTATCCGAGACCACAATGGTCATGGAGGCCACTCGGCCGTCCCCATGCCATGTGCTCCGATGATTCTCAACGGAATTCACCAGTCGACTCACAGGGGAAGAAACCTTCATGGGTCCAATTTACCCGAGCTTTTCCTCAAAGATGCGAGTTATGGGGTAGTAACGCTTCGACCTCGGGGGTTTAATAAAGAGTGCAACTTCGGGTTTTTAGTGGAATAACCCGGAGTTAATAATTCGGAATATTTAATTAAGAGCTTAATTAATATTTCGAGATTATTGGAGCTCGGAACTGTAGGTCCATTTGGTCCCCGTGCTAGCTCGATATACTATAGCGGATTTAGTATAATTGGATAGTCCAATTATATACATACAAAAGAATAAATATTATTATTAATATGATTAATAATATTATTATGTCACACTTAAAACTATATATTAAATGTTAATATGTGATTTTAATAATTATATGATAATTATTAAATGTATAATTATTAGATTATATTAGATATAATTTAATAAGGCTATTATTGGAATTTCAAACATTGGGTTTTGGAAATCCTTAATTAAATTTGGAAGTTACACCTTTATGAAAGGTAGTAACTATTTGATTTTGTAACATATCTTTTAATTATGGAATTAAAGACTTGATGTTACAAAATTTTTAAATTCCTTGCTTGGCCGATTCTTGTACAAAAATAAGGGGAAAAGTTTTTGGAAATCACAAGTCTTAAATTGGATTTAACAACTCTTTAACTGGGATATTTAAATTGTCATTAAGATGATAATTATGTAAAATATTTGATGTTACAAATTTCCTATTGATACAAGGTTATTGCCGAAAATTGAGAGAATGGGAGGCTAAGGATTTGTTTGTTTTTGGAAACAAATGACCCTAGGTATAAAAATGAGATTTATTTTTATTTTGCCTCACTCTCATTCTTGGAACCATAGGCATCTTCCTTTTCTTCTCTATTCTCTCAAAAGTTGAGAAACTCCATTGAAGAATAAGAAGAAGAAAAACAAAAATATTAAGTGTGTTTGATATCTCTAAATTGTTTAGGGATTCGTTTTGTGAGTGTAGCCCACACTACTTTCCGTTGGTTACGAGTCATAGCACGGAAGACTTTGTGGTGACGAACAAATCATCTTCTTCCTCCATTCTCTTAGGTCACGACAGTGAAGCTTTGTATCACCTCATTACCGCACCTTGGTTGCTTGATTCGGGGCTTGTTTTGTTTTGTTTTAATTCGAGTTTTTGGGAAACACTTTGGGATATTTTGGGCTAAGTTGAGACTGTATTTGAGTGGAAAAATCAGATATATATCACCCTTGCAGTTCACGCAAATTAGGGGTGACCGACGTAAACACACGCATATAACGCAAGCGCACGTATCATTCAAGTAGTATAAAAAGTATCGATCCCACGAGGACTTAATACCTAATCTATTAATTTTATGAGGTCAAATGATTACAAGTATCTAACAGGTTGTTTGATTGATTTGAAAATGTGACGATTCTAAATTTAAAAACAAGTAAATTAAATTGTTCGAAAGTAGGTTTAAGAAAATTCAATATTAAAAACTATCTAGGGTTGTGATTTCTTCCAATATTATTTAAAGATGAAGTGGTTATCTTATAGTTGGGTAAAATATTGATTTATTAACCTGGAACACTAAATTATGTAAAAGCCTCTTACGATGGTCAACTACAAATATCCAGTATAACTCAATTGAACCATATGTCTATGTCAACCAGATTACATGAATTCATTAAGATTAAGTTCCAATTAAGGCTACCCCCGCCCGACAGGTATATTCCTATCCTGTAAGGAAATCTATTAAAGGGTTATTTGTCCTCAAGGAAGATCGTGGGCTATTGAGTCTAAGGTCTTAAACTTAAAATCCATATGCCTAGTTCATTTAAGTTTCCCAGTTCAATTTTATTAATGGCCAATTAATGAAAAAACATTAAGATTAAGACTCAATAAATAAATCTTTATATTACCCAAACTATAATCTAACCCCTTATAAACCGGTGATATTAGATTTCATCACAACCCTAGATAACTAACTTAGTTACAACACATAGCTAGGGCTGGTAAAATAAAAGACATAAAATAAAAATGCCGAAAGTAAAAATGCGGTAAAGTAAAAATTGAAAAGTAAAATAAAATAAAATGAAATGCTAAGGTAAAAGGAATTACTTTTAGTATTTACTATTTTAGATATCTCCCATAAAATAATATATAAACTTGTGATATTACCAACCAGCCATATAGGCGGTAACCTGATTAAGTCAAATTAAGTCCAACCAGCCATTAAGGCGGTAATATTTGTCCATAATCCAGCCATAAAGGCGGAACCAAAATAAACCAGCCATAAAGGCGGAACCAAAATTAAATTATCAACCGACCAATCTGGCGGTATCCTTGATTAGTCAGGTTTAAACCAGATTAAAATGAATTACCAACCGACCAATATGGCAGTATCATTTTTAAGTCAAATTTTAAATAGTGAATATATTATTTTTAAGGGAGATTAATCTAAATAGTAATAGTAAAAGAATTACCTTTCACCTTAGCAAGGGGAAGTTACCTCCTCATGGTAAATAGTAAAAACTGTAAAAAGTAAAGAAAGTAAAACACTATTATTACAAAAAGTAATTAAAATTAATTGCAAAACTTAAATTAAAAGAAACTAGAAAGAGAAACTTCTTATTTACATCAAAGAAATGAGAGAGAATGGTACAACTGAAACTGAAATCTCGAGCTCAATTTATAGACCCCGGTAGGCATCCAACGTCTTTTAGCGTGGCTTGCTAAGGGCTTGACACGTGGCAATTCGGATAAGAAGATAAGGCGACACGTGGCGAGGCGGCTAACAGCTCAATTATTATGCTGACGTGGCGCTAACGTGGCGATGGCGACTGTCGGCACCATAGGATTGCGACACGTGGCACTTCATGATTGGCTGATGATGACGTCAATTTATAGATTTGCCTCCTAATTTCCTTTTGGTCTTCAGCTACCTGAGCTATCAACGACTCAATCCTTTGATTGGTTTTGCTCTGGGTCTCTACAAATGCATGTCAGGTATCGTCTAAAGAATTTCTAGGAACGATAGGTGTGTAATACTGTGGGATACTGTAACTCCTAGGTTGTGGTGTCTGGGTAGGCTGATAAGACTCATGTCTCCAACTAAGGTTGGGGTGGTTCCACCAAGTAGAAGGCTTCTGGTGCATCCCTAAGTTATGGCATTGTTCCTTATATGGTTCCCTCATCTCATCATACACAGGACACTCTAGGGATTCTAGTTGGGCTACTGAATATATAGTCTTGTTATCTCTGGCTTGTAAGGCTCTTATCTGTCTCGTTAATAGATCAACTTGTGCCTTAAGGCTATCATCTTCCATAAAGTGTTGTAGGCTTCTGCTAGAAGAAATGTGTGTCCTATCAGTATTATCTACGACATTGGGTCCAGTCCAAGTATGAGATTTCTTAGCTAGGTGATCTAAATACTCGAGCGCCTCATCATGGTCCTTTTGGATAAATTCACCATTGCACATTGTCTCAATGAATTAGCGCTCCCTAGGGGTCAGTCTATCGTAGAAATAACTTATTAAACGCCAACTCTCATATCCATGGTGGGGACAACTAGCTAACAACTCATTATATCGCTCCCACGTTTGATAAAGGGTCTCACTGTCTCTCTGGGAGAAGATGGATATTTTTCTTTTCAGGGCATCCGTCTTATGGTGTGGGAAGTATTTGTCGAAGAATGCCTGGGTCATCTCGCCACAGGATCCTATTGACATGGGTCTTAAAGAATACAATCAGCTCTTACCTCTATCCTTAAGGGCAAATGGAAAGAACTTAAGTCTAATCGTGTCAGTGTTTCCAAACCGGTCATGGAAGGTTGCTACTACCTCTTCAAATTCCCTAATGTGCACGTAAGGATTCTTGCTCTCTAAACCGTGAAAAGTTGGAAGATACTGTATCATTTCAGGCCTAAAGTCTATGTGTGGTGCATTAGGAGGAAACATGATGCACGAAGGTGTAGCTGTGCGAGTTGGGTGGAGGTACTCTTCAAGAGTCTTCCTAGGTGGTCTCTCGTATTCACTCATGTTATGTGCGCTAGATGCAGATGGTGTAGAAAAAGGATTTTCAAATATGTTCTCAGAATCTGAGCTTTCTTCTTCAGTCCTAATAAATCTACCAAATATATCCATACGTCTAGACATGTAATTGAAGCTCAAATAATACGAGAAATAAAATAAAATAAAAATAAATAAATAAATAAAAGGAAAAAAATAAAACTTAAAATCTAACTTAAACTAAAACAGAAATAAAATAACTAAAATAAATACTAAAATAAACGACTAGAAAAAATAAAAAGAACTAATTAAAAATAAAAACTAAAATACTAAAAGAAAAATAAATAAGCGAATAATAAATGAATAAAATAAAATAAAATACTAATAATAACAAAATGGAACGAAGTTACCGCTTCGTTGTTGACTAAGCAAACCTGGTCTTTTTGCTTGTAAACCGTCTCCCCGGCAACGACGCCAAATTTTGATTACGCCCAAAAATAACTCGCGGTTATCGCAGTATAGCTGGGGTGTCGATTCCTCAGAGAGATGATTACAGGAACTAATTTACTCAAACAAAAACGTTAACAGTAACTTAAATAAATAAAACGATAGAATTGGTAATTAAAGTAAAGATAAGTAAAATAATGAAAAGATAATAAGAGAATAACAGCAGAGAAATATGACAAAACATCGGGAATCCCTCTTGCATCGAACTCCTATATTTAGTTATTGATTCCTTTTATTACACAATTGAGGGTTTCACATCCCAAACCAACAATCGAAAAATATTCAATTCTACACATATTCAAATTCTAAGGTAATTAATGATTATTTTCTCTATGTTAACAACACACAAAAGTCATCGTTACGAGCTATCTAACGTCGACAATATACTCTCAGGTAATACATCAGCAGAAGACCAACACATAAAACGACTTTTACCAGTCACAATTAAATTCGCAAACCACAGATAGAAGAAGCATGACTGAATCTATATGGGATTTGACAAAACATAATTTCTGGATTAATAAATCAAAAGATAATAGAAAATAATAAACATCAATTTTATTAAATGATTAAAAGGTTCTTAAGAATCAAAAACATAAATAATAGAAATCAAACACAAGAGTTCATCCCTAACTTTGCCTAGGAGATTAGTTCTCCATAAAAGAAATAAAAATAATCTGGGATTGGAGAGAAATATTATTCTGAATCATCATGGCTCCGCGTCCCGACTTCTGGGCTCTGATTTCTTCTCTGAACTCTCGACACTGCTCTGGTTTTTCTCTGCTTGTGCGTTTTTGCACTCGGTACTGCTTCCAAAAAAATAAAACAATTCACGCACTGCAGCTTTTGTTTCTGATTCACGCACAGCATGAGCTGCTGCTTCACGCAGCCTCCTTTGTCAACTTTTTGCATGGTTTTATAATAAGCAATGAAACCCTAAAGTCCACCAGCTGGGCCCACGTGCATGCCTTCAATTTGGTCCAAATTTTCGGCTGGTTTTCTTTCTCCTTTTTGACGTTTGCTTCTTTCTTTGCCCTTTTATTTGTTTCTTATTTAATTTGCTTTCCACGGTCCCACATCCTTAGTCATGGTCAACAACAATTGTGGTTAACTTGTTTCTCTCTTAGTCACGCCTCTCTCTTCACTTTCTTCTTTCTTGTTTTAATGACTTGTTCACGTGCCCAGCTCTTCATAAAATTAATTCTTTCACGCCACCTTGCAGTAAATAGAATTAGAGGATTAGTTTATTTTTCCAAGTCTTGTCATTTCCTAAATAATAAAAAGAAACAAAAATTATTAAATTAACTTAAATAATAAATATTTTCTAAATTAATATAATGATAAAAATTATATAATAAAATATAAAATATATTACTAAATACTTAACAATAAACTCGAATAAGTGATGTTTCAAAGTACATTTTCATGCACTTATCAGCCGGCCAGAAATGCTGGCCAAGCTGTGCGCGATACCTACCAGAAATGGGTCGCAGCAAATGAGAAAGCCCGCTGCTACTTGCTAGCAAGGATGTCTGAGGTTCTTGCTGCAAATCATGAACCTATGGCTCTAGCATCTCAGATGATGGAGTCATTGTAGGGCATGTTTGGGCAGCCTTCGGAGCGTCAACGCCATGAGGCCATGGTCTCAGCGATGACTGCTTGGATGAAGGATGGGACATCAGTCCGAGAGCACGTCTTGAGGATGATGACCTATCTCAACACTGATGAAACCAATGGAGCTTGTATTGACGAGCGTAGCCAGGTGACCATGATCATGGAAACTCTTCCGAAGAGTTTCTTGCAGTTTAAAAGCAACTATGTTATGAACAAGTTGACTTTTACTTTGACCCAACTGTTTAATGAGCTCACCCATTACGAGTCCATGCTTGTGGATCCTCGTAAGTCTGGTGCAGAGGCAAATGTTGCCGAGTCTTCTAAATCTGCAAAGATAAAGAAGAAAAACATTGGGAAGGCTAAGGGAAAGCCCATGAAGAAGAAGAAAAACAAGAAATGCTCCAAGGATACCAAGCCCAAAGGAAAATGTTTCCACTGCAACAAGAATGGGCATTGGAAAAGGAATTGCCCTAAATACATTGCTGAGGTGAAGGAGAAAAAGGAAACATGTAAATATGATTTACTGGTTATTGAATCTCTATTAGTGGAGGATGATAAATCCGTTTGGATTGTTGATTCTGGAGCAACTAACCATGTTTGTTCTTCTTTGCAGCTACTTGATTCATGGAGGGACCTTGCTGAAGGTGACTACACCATGAGGGTCGGGACATGGGATGCCGTTTCAGCAAGAGCAGTGGGATTTTCTAGTTTAAATTTCATGAATAATAGTTATTTAAATTTGAACAATGTGTTATTCATTCCTGGTTTTCGCAGGAATTTGAATTCTGTTTCTAAACTTTTGGATGATGGTTATTCGGTTTCTTTTAATAGCAACTTGGTTATTATTGGTAGAAATGGATTAACTATATGCACAAGAAACTCAGAAAATAACTTGTATGTGTTAAGACCGTTAACACATAGGCCATTGCTCAATGCTGAAATGTTTAAGGTTGAGAAACCTAAAACTAAACGGCCAAAGATTTCTCACGATGACACATATCTATGGCATCTTAGACTCGGTCATATCAACCTTGACCGGATAAATAGATTGATAAAGAATGGAGCCTTAAACCAGTTAAAGCTCGGGACTTTACCAGTTTGTGAATCCTGTTTAGAAGGAAAAATGACCAAGAGACCTTTTATTGGAAAAGGTATAAGAGACAGTCAACCACTTGAGCTAATACATTCGGAAGTTTGTGGACCGATGAATGTAAGAGCCCGAGGTGGTTATGAATACTTTGTCACATGCATTGACGATTATTCAAGATATGGGTATGTCTACCTAATGCATCACAAATAAGATACCTTTGAAAAGTTCAAAGAATATCGTGCTAAGGTTGAGAACCAATTAGGTAAGATAATCAAAGCTCTACGATCGGATTGTGGAGGGGAATACCTCGACAGAGATTTCGAGGAATTCTTAGTTGAGCATGGGATAGTATCCCAGCTCACAGCGCCTGGAACACCACAACAAAATGGTGTTGCAGAGAGGAGAAATCGGACCCTACTAGACATGATAAGATCTATGTTTAGTTATAGCTCACTACCTAGTTCGTTCTGGGGATATGCACTGCAAACTGCAATGCACATCCTTAATGTAGTTCCATCTAAGTCTGTTCCCAAGACTCCCTTAGAGTTGTGGAATGATCGTAAAACTACTTTACGACATTTCCGCATATGGGGGTGTCCAGCACATGTGCTGAAGAATAAGACTACAAAGTTGGAGCCACGTTCTCAGGTGTGCCTATTTGTAAGCTATCCTAAAAAGACTAGGGGTGGATTATTCTACAGTCCTGATGATAACAAAATATTTGTATCGACAAATGTTACGTTTCTAGAGGAGGACTATATGAGGGAGTTCAAGCCTTGAAGTAAAGTGTTACTCGAGGAGTTACTTTCTGGTTCGACCAGCACGCCATCGTCAACGAAAGTTGACAAATACATAGCGCCTTCGACATCTGAGAGTCAGATGCAAGCTCTTCAGAATGATCTACCGCCTAGACGCAGTGGGAGGGTTGTACGATAACCTGATCGCTACCTTGGGGTTGGAGAGGCACAAGTTGTCGCATCCAGCGATGGCGTAGATGATCCACTGACCTATCGTAGTGCAATGGATGATTCTGAAAAAGAGGAATGACTCAAAGCCATGAACTTAGAGATGGAGTCCATGTACTCCAACTCAGTCTGGGAACTTGTAGACCAACATGATGGGGTGAAACCCATAGGTTGCAAGTGGATCTACAAGAGGAAGAATGGATCAGATGGGAAGATACAGACCTTCAAGGCTAGACTAGTAGCCAATGGTTATACCCAGAAAGAAGGAGTTGACTATGAGGAAACTTTCTCGCCAGTAGCCATACTTAAATCCATCCGCACTCTTCTATCCATTGCCGCATATTATGACTATGAAATTTGGCAAATGGATGTCAAGACTGGGGATGGCAATTTTACCCACAAACCCGCAAACCCGCAAAAACCCGCCCGCAATGGGTAGGATTTGGTAAATATATTAGTGGGTGCGGTGCAGGTTTGGTAATTTAAAGCAGAACCCGCTGCGGGTGCGGTGCGGGTTTGGTATTTAAGAAAAAAATGCGGGTATCCGCTGCGGGTATCCGCATACCCGCAATATTATTTTTTATTAATTAATATTTTTAGGACAATATAAAAAAACCATCATATAAAAATAACTAACAAAATCTAAACCTAAAACATTAATCCACAGTTCCACACTCCCACTCAGCCGCAGCCCGCAACCTGCCCAATTGAAGATTTTTTGCATGACTATTATTTTTTTTTAATCACAGTTGTTAATAAAATTGTAGTACAAAAATTTGGATTAAGTTCACATGATCAGAAATGGGAGATGAGCAAAATAAGCTAGTGTTTGCTGCAACTTCAGTAGCTTTCCTACTTTTTCATTACACTTACACCACTTGAGTCCTATAAGCATCACTTTCATTACACTTATCATAAAAAATATGACCACAGTTTGGTGATTACTTTTTAGCTTATTGTCGATTGAGTTGGCTAACTTAGATCATTATAATTATAAAGGGAAAAACTCGTTTTAATTATGTTTATATGAAAAAATAAACATATGGTATTGAGTCTTTCATACATTATGTTATCTATGTACTATATATACATACATTGCATGTTGTATATGTCAAATGAAAAACAAATGTGAAAATTACATCTAGCAATTAAAAATAAATTATTTAATTAAAAAATTATATTATTAAGAACACAAAGTATTCAATATTTTAAAAACCCGCAAAAAATCCGTTGGGTACCAATGCGGGTTTGGTAATTTATTTTTATATGCGGTGCGGGTTTGGTAATGAAAATTAAAACCCACAACGGGTATGGTGCGGGTTTGGTAATTTATTTACATATGCGGGTGCAGGTTTGATAATGGAAAACCCGCACCATACCCTACCCACTGCCATCCCTAGTCAAGACTGCATTCTTGAATTGAAATCTTGATGAGAGTATCTATATGATACAACCAGAGGGGTTCATCGCCCAAGGTCAAGAGCAAAAGGTTTGCAAGCTGCAAATGTCAATTTATGGGCTCAAGCATGCATCTCGATCTTGGAATATTAGATTTGATACCACGATCAAGTCTTATGACTTTGAGCAGAAAGTTGATGAGCCTTGTGTATATAAGCGCGTCATTGACGGGAAGATGGTTTTTCTTATATTATACATCGATGATATTTTACTAATTGGGAATGATGTAAAGATATTATCAGACGTGAAAACCTGACTAGCTAATCAATTCCAAATGAAAGATTTGGGAGAGGCTAGTTATATTCTTGGGATTCAGATACTTCAGGATCGTAAGAAACGACTGTTAGCTATGTCTCAGACATCCTATATCGACAAGATCCTTGTGCGATTTGGGATGCAGAATTCCAAGAAAGGCAATCTGCCTTATCGGCATGAAATTCATTTGTCAAATGAACAGTCTCCTAAAACACCTCAAGATGTTGAGGAAATGAGACATATCTCATACGCCTCAGTAGTTGGTAGTCTCATGTATGCTATGTTATGAACGAGACCGGACATCTGTTTTGCAGTGGGAGTAGTCAGTAGGTTTCAGTCAAACCCAGGATTGGATCATTGGGTGGCTGTGAAACACATTCTCAAGCATCTTAAAAGAACGAGAGTTTAGATGCTCGTGTATTCTGGCGAGGATATGATCCTAAGGGGATATACAGACTCTGATTTTCAGACAGATGTCGATTCTATAAAATCTACATATGGATCAGTGTTCACCCTATATGGTGGGGCCATAGTATGGCAGAGTATAAAGCAATCTTGTATTGTTGACTCCACCATAGAGGCTGAATATGTAAGGGGATATACAGACTCTGATTTTCAGACAGATGTCGATTCTATGAAATCTACATATGGATCAGTGTTCACCCTATATTGTGGGGCTATAGTATGGCAGAGTATAAAGCAATCTTGTATTGTTGACTCCACCATAGAGGCTGAATATGTAGCAGCTTGTGAAGCAGCTAAGGAAGCAGTCTGGCTCCGTAAATTCTTGGGAGATCTGGAAGTTGTTCCAGATATAGATAGACCACTCATACTCTATTGCGATAATAGTGGTGCGGTGGAAAACTCCAAAGAACCAAGAAGCCACAAGAGGGGAAATCATATAGAGAGGAAATATCATCTCATCAGGGAGATAGTGTAGAGATGAGACGTTACTGTCACAAAGATTGCATCCGCAGAGTACTTGGCTGATCCGTTTACAAAGACCTTGCCGGCTAAGGTTTTTGAAGGTCACCTAGATGGTCTAGGATTACGTGACATGTCCCATTTATTCTAGTGCAAGTGGGAGATTGTTGGAATGTATGCCCTAGAGCTACATGTGATGTAAACGATTTTATATGTTTTGAAATAAAACGATGCATTATTCATTTATCAAATTGTTTGTTTAATTTTCGCATATTATATATCATCTTAAATATCTTAGATTACTTATGTGTCTTCAGACTTAGTGTATGAGTGTCATACACAAGAGGATTTAAATCTGAAATTAGTAATCTTAAATAGTCTATAGAGAGCAAACAAAGCGGGTACTTTGTTTGTGTTTTATCTATAGCTGCGGTCCATTCTATATTTGTATGGCAATCCTGATCTGGATCTTCCATGTAGAGACATGAGAATGAAGGCACCTTGTATGATGCGATCTGATAAGTGTGGTTTATACCCACTTATTATGGTATTCTTAGCTTATTATTTTGTTATATTTCGAGATATTAATTGTCAATTATAGTTTATTTTCTATTTTTATTTGTAGGAACATTAATACATGGATCCTGGGAAAATTACAAGTATTTTGGGGACCATACGGGAGCATAGGACACAAGACGGGAGCAGCATGGGAGAAATTTCATAAGGCGCCACAACGCCATGTAACCCAGCCAATTTCCCGAGAAAGAGGCGCCATGGCGCAACGAATTCCAAATGATTATGGCGTCTTGGCGCCACAATTATCTATTTCCAAATTCCAAAGGCACCAAGGCGCCATCAATGTAACTTAACATGGCGCCATGGCGCATGTTGAAGAAGTAAAGTTGGCGCCATGGCGCCAATAACGTGATAATGCCATATATTTTTCCCGAGGCCAAGGCGCCCTGGCGCCAATTATTTGGGGTTTGCGAAGGAAAACCGACGTGTTCCAGGAATTGGTTTTAGGGTTTTTAAGATCCCTAATGATACCCAATGACTCACAGCCTCCATTATAAATATAACAGTTCGTCCAGAATTAAAGAGGAGGCTAATACACTGCACAAAACACAGAAATAAATATTTTTAGAGATCCAATGAGAGGATTGAAGAGCGACGAGAGGAGACAAAGACGGTGACGTCCGAGGAGGAAGAGATTCAATTCGGGTTTTATCTTCTTATTTCTTTCTTAGAACTCTAATGATTTCCATTAGATTCATGATTTGTTATTCATTGTATTTTTCTTTTGTCATGAATTAACTCCTTACTTCTGGAGAATGATGTAATCTATGCTTGAACCTTGTATTGATTGTTAATTTTGTTATGAAGTTTTATTAATTAATTTATATTCTTTTGGGTTTAATGCTTCTTAATTGTTGGCCACAATTGAAGATGATGAATGTTTAGAATCTATCACTCGAGAGAGGGGGGGATTTTGAATAGATATAGAGAATATGACCTAGGATTTTATAGAGTTCGAGAGAATCTGTAGTCCTTTGAAGTCGTTTATATAGAATCACAAATCGTAATGAGTTGTTAAATATTAGATTTTTATAGAGATATCGAAGTCTATAGTTGATGATATATTCACTCGGCACTCGAGAGAGAGAGTGAATATTTTAGGAGTCTTGACTTATAAACAATATAACTGAACAAATATTAATTGGCATAACAAATACATAGGCGACAACTAGGTGAAATCAGGATCCAGAATCTCTATCGTATTAGTTCATTCTGTCTAAATATTTTTATATTTTATTTATTTATTAAAAATCTTTATTATTTGTCGTCTAAATAAAGTTATGATTATCAATTGTAGTACTTAATGCGAGTTAACGCAATCCCTGTGGGTTCGATACTTAATGCGCCAAAAACTTGTTGTGGTATTTTTATATCGTACCGCAAATGTACGGTGTCAAGTTTTAGTATAAATCAGTGAAAGAGTGTCGAACCCACATGGATTGCGTTAACTCGCATTAAGTACTACAATTGATAATCCTAACTTTATTTAGACGATAAATAATAAAGATTTTTAATAAATAAATAAAATATAAAAATATTTAGACAGAAGGAACTAATACGATAGAGATTCTGGATCCTGATTTCACCTAGCTATCGCCTATGTATTTGTTATGCCAATTAATCTTTGTTCAGTTATATTGTTTATAAGTCAAGACTCCTAAAATATTCACTTCTTCTCTCAAATGCCGAGTGAATATATCATCAACTATAGACTTCGATATCTCTATAAAAATCTAATAGTTAACAACTCATTACGATTTGTGATTCTATATTAACGACTTCAAAGGACTACAGATTCTCTCGAACTCTATAAAATCCTAGGTCATATTCTCTATATCTATTCAAAATCCCCTCTCTCGAGTGATAGATTCTAAACATTCATCATCTTCAATTGTGGCCAACAATCAAGAAGCATTAAACCCAAAAGAATATAAATAAATTAATAAAACTTCATAACAAAATTAACAAGCAATACAAGGTTCAAGCATAGATTACATCATTCTCCAGAAGTAAGGAGTTAATTCATGACAAAAGATAAATACAATGAATAACAAATCATGAATCTAATGGAAATCATTAGAGTTCTAAGAAAGAAATAAGAAGATAAAACCCGAATTGAATCTCTTCCTCCTCGGATGTCACCGCCTTTGTCTCATCTCGTCGCTCTTCAATCCTCTCCTTGGATCTCTAAAAATATTTATTTCTGTGTTTTGTGCAGTGTATTAGCCTCCCCTTAAATCTTGGACGAACTGTTATATTTATAGTGGAGGCTGAGAGTCATTGGGTATCATTAGGGCTGTTAAAAACCCTAAAATCAACAAATCCTGGAACAAGTCCCTTTCTTGTCCCGCAGCGCTGTGACCCTTAGAAGTGGCGCCTGGGCGCTGAACTCTCGACAAAATGTATTGGATTCATTTGGTTCAAGGCGCCATGGCGCCTAATGCATGGAATTGGTGGCGTGATCAATTGGCGCCACAACTCTTCTCTTTCTTTTTAATTTCTTCTTCACGTGAACACTTTCTTTGGGTTTTAAATAACAAGGGCTCACATGCACTTTGCTTTCTTCTTTTAATTATTTCCTTTGCTCACTTTTTGGTCAAATTTGGTGGCTTTCTTTCTTTGTCTTCCTCTCCATTCGACCCCACATTTCTTCTTTTAAATTGGATTTAAACTTTGCAACTCAATCTCTCTCCAAGGTCCACGCATATTTCTCAGTATTTGTTTGGTCAACTTTCTTTGTAAACAAGCTTGGCCCACATGTATATGCTCTCAACTTGGTCAACATCTGCTTTTCAATTCACTTTCCATCCTGAAACACTCGTATTTGCTCCATTTTTTATGTTCTAATGCTTCCTACAATTAAGACATCAAATAAACTATAAATGACACTAAATGACATGAAACATAACAAAATAATATGCTAAGGATGCCGGAATAAGTGGGTATAAATCACACTTATCAAACACCACCAAACTTAAGATTTTGCTAGTCCCGAGCAAAAGATAAAATAAAAACTAATTTTAAATAAACAATTAAAAATTACTAAATTAACTAAGCCACTTTCGTAAGGATCACGATTGCATTTAGCGTATGCAACAAGCCTTTAAACCCCTAGGCGACCCTAGTGGATGAGTTATAGTCTCGTGAGGGCTTACAGCGACGATACCCACAAACGTCATTCACACACAATCATGCAAAAAATATAAAAAAATTAACAAAAGATAGTCCCGATAGTTACGCATAAATATATCCTCAAAGAAAGCTTATAAATAAAATTATAGAACCTTCAAAGTACACAATTCCAACTCGAATCCAAATTCTTTAGTAAATCATCTAAGCCAGACTCACAGTGTGTGTGTGTAGAGGTTCGGTCACAGCTTTGATCCTAAGTAAGCCAACTTAATGATTTTGTTTAAAAATTGGAATCGATGGGTCAAACCAACCTAGATATCTCAATTATGCTCTGTAATTGTTTTATTTCGTGCTCAGTATGGTATAATTTTTCTTTTCTTTTCTTGTTTCTTTTTGCTTTTCTCATTTTGCACCTTTTTTTTTCAACTCACCTACCCTTTAAGGTAGCATTTCTCCTCATGGTGGTCCTAATACTCGCCCATGGGTAACTTCACGCTTATCGGTTATGGGTGGTTTATTTTCTTTCTTTAGAGACATTTTTCTTTTTAGCTATACCACACTTCATAACACCAGCAAATCAAGATAGATATCTAAGCAAACGGTCATTCATCGACATGCAATTTCTTTAACTAGTCACATTGTCAACTACTTAAGTTCTTACTGTTAGAAACCTATTATTAAGTGCTTACGAGTCTAACATAGATCAGTTATTCAATGCATCAAATAAAAGTAAATCGGGCACTTATCGTTTCTAAAATTTCACCCATAAACAAACAATATTATCACATGATTTATGCTTTACTATCAAAGACTAAAACAATTTTTTTTCAAACTTAAACAACTAAATAGCAAGTAAAAACTTAAAAATAAAATACATAAAGTAAAATGTTAAAAAGTAAATAAAGAAAATTATAATAAAAGAAAATGCTAGGGCTAGAGGATCTACTTCTATCACTACTATTTTAGATATCTCTATTAATATAATATATTAACTTGTGTGATATTACCAACCAGACATATAGGCGATAACCTGATTCAGTCAAATTAAGTCCATAAACCAGCTATATAGGCGGAAATTACCAACCGACCAACCAGGCGGTATCCATGCTTAGTCAGATTAAAACCAGTTTATAATTGATTATCAACCGACCAATATAGCGGTATCCATGTTAAGTCAAATTTTAAGTAGTGAATATATTATAATTAATGGAGATTAATCTAAATAGCAGTAATAAAAGTTTTACCTTTCACCATAGCAGTGAGAAGTTACCTCCTCATGTTGAATAGTAAAAACTGAAAAAGTAAAAAAAAAAGTAAATTATTATTACAGAACGTAATTAAAATTAATTACAAAACTGAAATTTAAAGAAAACTAGATATAAAACTCCCTATTTACATCAGAGAATTCAGAGAGGAAGGTACATCTGAAATCAAAAAAATGAGCTGAATTTATAGGCCTCGGTATGCTCCTCGCGTAGCGTCACGACGCGCGCTTCGCTTCGCCACATGTTAACTTCTAGTTGGCTGCTTCAGATTCTTATCCGATAACGTGGCGATGTGGATAATTAACGCAATAATTGGGCTGGCATAGCAGTGACGTGACGAAAGTGATTGTCGGCGCCGTATGATTGCGACATGTGGCATGCTCTGATTGGCTGATGATGATATGGCGAGTTAACTTGGTTAACTGCTGATGTGGATGATGACGTGGCTGACACGCGGGATGACACGTGTCAACACGTAGTGATGGCGATTGTCGGCACCATAGAATGATGACACGTGGCACGACGCACGTTAGCGGATTGGCTGTGATGTTGACACACGGCAGACGCACGTTAGCAAGTTAAACTTTTCAGATTCTGACACGTGTCCCCCGACGCACATTAGCAACTCATGGCGCATGTTAGGGGTCGCGACGCGCAAAATTACCAAATTACCCTTTTGTCTGTTTTTCACTGTTTTGGCCCCAAATCACCTCCAGAGAGTCCTGAAACTTTATTTATCTACAAAATAACATAAAACACATCAAAATATTCACAAAACTCAAGAATCTATTCAAAATATTAGGTCAAATGAGTGAGAAATAATGATAAATTTACCACTCATCACCACTGTGAAATCCATCATGATCGTCTGGGTGCGGGGGAAAAGTCCCGATCATCATGGCCAACTGTATTCTTCCCAAGGGGACGACTGCTACTCCTCCAAACCCGTACAGGGGAGTCCCGTCCTGGGTCATAGTGGCATACTCCACCCTCAGACCATCCAAGTCTTCCTTAGAGATTATGTCGACTGCACTCCCCGGATCCACCAAGATCCTATCTACCTCAGCCCCTCCAATTACTGCTTTGATTATCAGGGCATCGTTGTGGGGAAAACTCACCCCATGGGCATCCTCATCCGTGAACATTATAGGAACCGATCGACCTCTATGAACCCCGGAGCCTGCTCCGTCGCCAATACCTCTGATCATCGGATCCGACTGTAATTCTTCCTCGACCGGTCTGAATCTCCAGCCAGTGTCCTCCCGCCAGCGATGGTATACATCTGTCTATGCTTCTACCGTTGTCGGGCCGCCATGGCCCCTTGGTCGATGTAATCATTCAGATAGCCGTTCTGCGCCAGGTTTTCCACCTGCTCATGCAGGTCCTTACAACCTTCTGTCGTGTGCCCCCTCATGTTATGATGCACACAATAGGATTTCCCACTATTCTTCTCCACCAGATAGTTTCTCAGATCTGGCTCCACCAGGAGGCCCATACCTTGGATTTCCTTGACGATCTGAGTCAACGGCTTGTTCAAAGGTGTGTACCCTGACCCTCCGGCCACATGATTTACTTGCGCCTTGACCCTCATCTCTTGTGGTACATTGATAGGAGGCATTGGTCTAAACTCCATTTTTCTCGGAGGTAGCTTCCTTCACTCCATGTCCGGTCTCCGCGACACCTCTGACCTCACCATTTTGTCCTTTTGAACTCCCATTTCGAGCAACATTCTCTTCTTCTTCCATTAACACAAAATTTCTGGCCAACTCCAAGGTAGTGGCGTAATTCGGGATGTCCTGAACCCTTAGGTGAGTCCACAACTTCCCTACCTTGAGAATTTCCAGCGCCTCCGATGACTCATACGCCCCGACCTCGAGCACTAAATTATGGTATCTTTTAATAAAGTTCTTTAGGGGCTCATCATCCCCCTGCTTCATCAACCTTAACTCTTCTACTGTCTTCATTGGGACACACGCTCATTTGAAATGCCGGACGAAAGGCTTTCTGAGTTGAGAGAAACTTCTGATACTTCCCGGGGTCAAACTTCTAAACCACAAATTGCGGGCCCACTCAGGGTTAAAGTGAACATCATGCAGATGGCCTCTCCCACCATTTCTTGGACCTCCATCAACAAAACAAATCTTTCAATGTGGGATTTTGGGTCGGTATTGCCCTTGTAGGAGCTCATAGACGGCATGGTGAACCGCCTAGCAAATTCTGCTGACAAGATTTCTTCTGTAAAGGGAGATCTCATCTCACCGTCCCGACTATCTCCTTTATCTACCTTCAAGTTATCTTCCCATTTTTTCATCCCCTTTCTAAACCAAGCTTTCATATGGTTGTCAGTGGCCTCGCGTTGTCTCCCGCAAACTTTTTCACGCCTGCCACTCTGAGCACGATGTGTTCTGTGACTAGATGCCTCTCGATCCCCTCCACTGTGTCTCATATCTTCCCTCTTTTTAGAGCGTGGGCTAATACAGGAAGATTCTGGCGTTCGCCTATCCTCTGCTTCTTCCCACATTCTTTCTGCTTGCAAGGTTATCGCTATCACAACTGACCTCACCCTTTGGGGATCCTTCCTCCCGGGTTCATCGTCCCAACTTAGGTCTACAACTTTTTTCCCTCTGCTATCTCATTTCTCCTCTGACTCGGTCCAGCTCCCAACCGTTCATTGTTCATTTTTTCCAGCCTTTCCAGCTTCTCCATCATGGCCTTCATGAGGGTCTGGTTTTCCTCTCTATCATTTCTCATGCTTTCCTCCATCTTTCACATCCACTCTGTTGTTGAATTCTTCGATGATCTGTGGTTCCCATCTTCCGCCATCGTTAAGGGTGGCAGTTTAGCCCGTGGTGGAAAAAGCCCGGCCCGGGCCTTAAAATGAAAGCCCGACTCGGGCCCGGGCTGAGCTTTCCTATTTTGGCCCGGGCCAAAATTTTTTTTTTAAAAAAAACATAAATATATATATATATATATATTTTTAATATGTTTGTATCATTTTTTTTAGCATTTAAATTGTTAATTTGTCAATGAAACTAATGATTTATTTATATATTGTTTTTGTATATAGTGTAAATATATTTTATATTTATATATTTTAAATTTTAATTTTTTTTTTAAATTCGGGCCCAAAAAAAAGCCCGGGCCGGGCTTTTTTTTTTTGTTGGCCGGGCTCGGGCCGGGCTTGCAAAAGCCCGGCCCGGCCCGGCCCATTGCCACCCTTAGCCATCGTCCTATCACGCAAGTTGCTTCTTGTTCAGCTTCCCCACAGACGGCGCCAACTGTTGACGGGTGATTTTCGTCTCAGGGCAGTTTCGAGATAACCCTCCCGAGACAATCCTCCTTCAACCTTTAATTTATTTGGTTATGGGAAACCAAAAGCAAATGTAGCAAAAATGTAAAGAAAACACAAAAACCGACAAGAGAGTTTAACGTGGTTCGGCGGAGCAAGTCCATCCTATGACCACGGGCACAAAGTGGGTGTCGTTTTTATTACTAAATCGAGCTCGGCCGACCAATTTTCAAACGTGATCTAAGGAAATCCGAGCTGATTGTTCTCTTTGTATTGTTTCTTACAAGTAATGCTCAAATGAAAATTTTCCCAACCCCTATAAACGAATTCAACTTCCCATTATATACTAATGAATACAAGACACTGTTCTCATATCCTTACGACGTCAGCGCCGTAGGTTTTCGGCGATTTGACAAGCTCTCTACCCCAACTGCCTCGCCGAAAGCTGAACCTGCCATCTGATTTCTTATCTTATCACACCGTAAAGTACACTGCCATACTTTATCATTAATGATGACAGCCTGTAAGATCTTTAGTACGAAAATAGATTTCGGAAGGAAAAGTCCAAACTATCATGGTCACGCGTTGGTCACCAAGAGGTCGACCAATAGACTTGTCGAACCCTCCGACTGCTCCCGCCCCGACCCATAACATCTGAGCTCATCAACATATCCCATGAGGAAAGATAACCCCAAACCGAGCTACCGGACTAATGTGGTCGGCCTCGACTTTGATGTTGTCGGTCCTTAAAGTTTGCACCGCGTTGTGTCCTATGGTCGACCAGATCCGGAAAACAATGTCTTTTGTAATACTTTAGTTGCAGAAATCCCCATAAAAAATTTTATTTGAATATTTGATACATGGCTCAAATTCAATTGGGAATGACTTTTGTAAGTTGCAGCTGAATGTTTTAGCATGGTTTTTGTTCATATAACACTTAGCAATACTATGGGTGCTGGATTTTTGGTTTCAGTTTGGTTTGTGGAAATAACCAAATCAAATTGTGAATAAAATGATGAACCAAACGGAACCGAACCAACGGTTCTTCATTTTTGTTCCTCTTCGATTTTACACCAGGCTAATCGATCAATTTTAAGTTCAGTTCAATTTTTTTCAAAATCGAAAAGAAACTGATTTTACCCACCCCTACATTTATATGAAAAAAATATAGGTAAAACCTCTTTAATTAGGTACCAATGTAGGTTAGGATTTATTTAATCCATCGATTCGATTCACAATAAAAATGATATAAATTTGAAATTTTTGATTCGTTTAATAAATGAATCGATTCGATTAGATTCATTTAATAATATGAATTTTAGTTCACGACTCGTTTATTGTTATATTTTCGTTAGTTATTAATTTTCAAATAAGATTCTAAAAGTAATTGTATAGATTTGATGAGTCATTGTTAGTAAATCTATATTGATTGTGTATTTTATACATATATGTTTATGAAAAATTAATGTAAATAAATTACAGTTATTTTTGTTGATGAATCATGTGAAATTACCTACACACACAACAAACTCTCTATATATCAAAGAGAGGGGTGAATTGAGTAATGGCCTAAATATGCAGAATTAAAATTCTTGCCGATTTTACGCTACTAAGTTTGTAGCTTTACCAATTAAGTTTAGGTCAATTTTTTCAAACACGATATAATTCCTAATTGCATGTTTCTAATTAATACGCCAATACAAAAATAAACTTCTGATAATATAAATGAGTTTAGAGATAGAGAAAATGACACCAGTGATTTATAGTGGTATGACCAACTTTTGCCTATGTCCACTCCCCCAAGCCACGCTTGGAGATTTCCACTAAGTTAAATCCACAACTTACACCGAGTTTTTTATGGCTCACATGCAACCAATAGTTTTGTCTCATAGGTTCACTCCAAACCTTTACATAAGAGATTCCTATGGCTCACTCTTAAACCCTCACAATTAGTTTTATTCCTAAGCTCACTCACAACCTCTTACAAATTGTCATTTTGAGTATACCCACTCAACAAGGGTCTTCTCAACCACAAGTGTTTGAATAATGAAGATTAAAGTACAAACTTGAGCACTCACAAAGATAATGAAGATTTAGTGTGAGTTGCTAACCCAAGAAATCTAAGCTCACTGCTAATGATATGAAGGTGTAGTGTATGAGCTTGATTATGAGAGTGTATGATGATGAAAGTTTTTATAAACTCTTTGTTTTTGCCTTACAAGAAATTGTATGAAGGTTCAAAAGTTAGGCAAAAATGAATTTGGGGCTCAATATATAGTAAGGTGCAAACTGCCTCAATTGTTCTGTCCGAGACCGGTATGCCGGTCTGCAGATTCCGGTATGCCGATCTGCCAAAGCATAACAGCTATATTACTATTGAAGATTCAAGTGTTATACTGGATTACTGACCGGTATGGAGGCCGGTATGTCGGTATGCCAGTGTGTGGATCGGTATGGTCTGTACTGATTTTCGAGAGCATTTAAGATATGAAGGTTGACCGGTATGCTCTATGCCGATTCCAATAATTGTGCAAACTCCAGAAGAACTAGTACGGGTGACCGGTATGGAGTAGCTCGGTTTCAGAGGCGATGTAAAACTGTTCAAAACATAACAGGGGCATCGGTATGCCGATGTGAGGACCGGTATGCCGGTCTCAGTGCCAAAATGTCAGGATTTGAAGGTTAAAAATATTTTACATATGACTCTAATGCATCTATATGAATGTGCATATATCCTATGAGTTTGGAGACTTAATTTAACAACTCACTTACAAAGAGAGTCCTAAGCTAATATTACAGAAGATATTCTTTGATAAGGCGTTAGTCTTCACATCCATTGATCTTCACCGCCAATGTGTTTCGAAATCTTTTCGTAATGTCCGCTAATGCGCACCGAAGACTTCTAGTGTTGCATCATCAAATCCATCTTGAGAATATGTCGCTAACATCATGAACTAAACAAATATTCATTTAAGATTCGCTTATTAAACAAATTGAATAAGAATATGTGATATATTAATTCGATCAGTTTAGGTTTCGTTACAAATTCAATTCTTCAATTCTTTTTCCCACTTATGTTTCAACAATGAATTGCGGTTAGTACAACTTGTTATTGAATACAAGCTTTTGATTTGCATTAAGATGAATATATTGTTTAAATTTTACAAGTAATTGTAGGAAATTTTCTAAATAATAATATATATTTTTAGAGAATGAAATGATATAATCCTTAATGAAAAAAGACATAACTCTTTAATTTGAAAGGGCTCATTGGAGGGTTATAACCCTTGAAGGATTGCATTTATTTACATAAATGTGCATTTACAAATGCAACTGTCCATGTCTATAAATAGCCCATGGGGTTATTATTTAATTAAATTATCTTTCATAAATCTTATGCATATTAGAAAGTTTAAGATCTTCATTCTTGAGCGAGTTTTCCATCATTTTTGTCCTAGTTCGTATTTTTGATTCGATGAGTGCTCCTAAATTAAGAAGTAGCCAAGTATCAAAGGAGAACGTTAGCTAATAGATCCGTAAGAGCACCGAGACATGGCTAATAAGTTCTTAAGGACATAGTTCACTTGACTTGGCTTTTGTTATTCATTCATTACAGATTTCTAAGTTTTTTCTAAATCTTAGTTTTGTTGATTAAAATGCATGATTAGTGTCCCAATATTTTGTTTATGAATTATGCATGAATGCTTCATAATTTACATGTTTAATTAAATTATAACACATCTCTCTAACGGTTATATTGACGGTTGTTTCTCATTTGAATGACAATATGAGAAATTAACTCATCAAATAAACATCTCTTAGCAGTGAATTTGTTTTGTTAGTATGGAACCAAAAGTAAAATTAGCAAGCATACAGATAAATCACAAAGACAAGGATTTACGTGGTTCAGCGGAGAGTGACTCTAACCTACGTCCACAGAGAAAATGAGTGTATTTTATTACTTGCTCAGGGCCAAGACCGAATCGAGTTATAATTGGGGGTTGAATAAGAAAACAAAAATAAGCACCTCGGGTCTTACACTAGCCCGTTACAATTCTCTCAAATGGTCGGGTTATGATATGTTCTCTCTCTCTATCATTATATTTTTGGCTCTTGTAGCTCTTTACAAGTTGTGGGATGCGAAATTTTACAACCCTTGAATCTGAAACTTCAACCCCTTTATATAGGCTTCCAAATCCATTATTTCACCGCTCATGACGTCAACTCATGTCACTATGTCATCATTGAAGTAACAATTCTCCTCAACTACCCACAATTCGGCCAATCAAATTAGTCATTTTCCTTGTCACTGCACCGGCCTCTGGCGACCTATGGCGGCTCTGTTCTGCCACTTCCCTGTCATTGCACTGCCATATAGCGGTTGACAGAGGCTACTTTCACGGTGAACCACTGCTTTCCCATTGTCATCATTAACTTCTAGAAATGCATCTTCTCACTTTATGTCATACGTCACTTGGCTCAAGCGCAAATTGACATGTGATCTCATTTTTGTTCCTCGGAAATCAGCATACCGAGGTGGATGATATTGGTCAAAACTCCCTTTGACCTCTCCAACTAGGTCGGGTTGCTAAGCATGGATCCCTTAGATTGATTTTCACAAATACTCAAATGAACTCCAAATCCAGCACTTCTTATTTAGGTCGGGTCGGCATACCGACCTGGTTCATCATCAACAGTCAACACAACCCTTACATGAATCCCTCCGTATAATGGGGTCGGGTCCTTCTGTCAAATTTCGTCTGTCTCTCTGAATCCTTAGGCCACTATTATTCATTTTTGACTAAGTATACTATTAATTTTGTCCCTCCTCAATATTTGAATTTTTCTCAAAGTGAAAAAACACTATCAACAAGTTATGACAAAAAATCTTATATTACATATATGACAATCATGCAAGATACACACGCAACATTACAGTAAGTGGTACAAGTAATATTTTAGAACAAATATGGGTATGAGAGTTATCATCTTAAGTGATTTTACAAGATCAAGAAGCACTTTGGTGGAGAAAGTATTGTGTTGTACTGTTGACGATAAACCCAAAACTAAGTTGAAAGAGGCAAAATAGGAAAATTAACTAATCAAGAAAAGAAACCATGTACTCTATTGGATGCATTTTTCTTGCTACGATATATTTTGTGCCTGTGTTGCTTGCTCTGGAACGTCTAGCTTATATAACTGTGCGTTTTCAATTACTTCCTTCAGAGCTCCTGGACCCAAAGACTTGAGAACCTATGGCGATAAAGACATGCAATAAGCATATACGATAGAAACAGAGATGGTCTTGGAGAAAATCGACACAGACGACCGGTTACAGTCCCAAAATTTTACTCAAAATTAGGGCCCAAATCTAATAAATTCTCAATTTTTAAGTGTATAATATGATTCCTTTTTATTATTTTTTATCTTTTATCGATAGAGACTTCATTTTAAGACGCATATGGCTCTTCAAAATTTAAGATAATCCAAGACTGCCAGAGAGCGGAACAGAATTATCTAGGGAATAATGGATAAGCATCTCCTCTCAAAGGAGAAACAGAATTGTAGAGATGGTTAAGATGAGTACATTTAGAAACTATTCCCAGAGTTGGATCATATTTTTCTAACTACATTCAAAAGCTAACATCTTTTGCTTCTTCCAATGAAAGGGGGAAAACAAGAATTTGTTGACTTCATGCATGTCAGCCATGCAAAGGCTAAGCAAAACGTGTGTGTGCAAGTTGGCCAGAGTATTGCAAGCTGGAGGAAGAAAAGAAAACATGTGAAGCTGGCAAGCAAGCAAAACAGTGCACATATTTTCTAACACTATAAAATGAGCCTTTCACCCATTGTAAAGGTATCCCAGAAGTGAGAATAATAGAGAGTAAAGAGTGTTGACAGTTTTTTGTAAAGCTTGAGTTTGTATGCTTTGTAATTATTTGTTTGTGTGATAATAAAGAAGAATTTTCTCTTACATCTCCTCTATTGTGTTTCATCACAACAAGTGGTATCAGAGCTAAGGTTCCACGTTGGGATCCCGAAACTCGGTAACAGAGGTTCGGTTCAGAAAATCAGTTTCGACGAAAGTTGTCGAAAATCTATTTTGAGGATACCATCAGACTTTTCACGGCGAGACGAGAACAATGGTATTTTCCGGTGATCGATTGGAGGTCCAGAGATGCCGCACGCGCTGGTCAGAGACTTCATCACGCGCTCCACGCGCTGCTCGAGGTTGAAGACGCTGACTCAGCCACCACGTCAGCACCCAGTCAGCTGCCACGTCAGCAAACCCTGCACAGTCAGCAGTCCAGTCAGCGTGCCACAGCAGCAGACCAGTCAGCAGCCACGTGTCATCCAGTCAGAGCCATGTCAGCGCCACGTGTCTGCCACGTCAGCAACCTGCCACGTCTGCATTATTGGTAAATTTCAGATAGGTCCCTGAACTTTCTGGAAATTACATTTTAGTCCCTGAACTTTTTTGTAATTGTACTTTGGCACCTGAACTTTTGGAAATTGCACTTTGACCCCTGTAATTTTTGAAATTTACAATTTGGTCCATGTATCGGATTTTGACAAACGAAGTGTCATTTCCTCCATTTTCGACCATTCCGGACGCAACAGTGAGGTCCGTTTTTTTTTGAAATTATGCTTAGAATTTTTATGATGGATGGGGGCAACGGAAAAATGGTTTTGTTAACCAGTACCAATTATTTCACTTGGAGAGGAAGGATGAAAGACCTTCTGTTTGTGAAAGACTATGATGGATGGGTATTTCTGAAGGAGAAACCACAAGGAATGTCCGATGAAAAGTGGAAGAATCTTCACCAGAAAATATGCAGTACTATTCGTCAGTGAATCGACGATAGTATAGTCAATCATGTGGGTAAAGATACAAATGCACGTGTCTTATGGAGAAAGCTGAAGGAGATTTTCCGAGCAAAGACTGGAAACAACAAGTTGTACTACATCAAGAAGATGATGGGGTTGAAATACCAGGAAGATACAACTGTGGCTGACCATATCAACGATTTCCTCGGCACCATGAAAGAACTGTATGGATTGGGCATAGACTTCGGAGATGAGGTAAATGGCTTAATATTTCTTAATAAGTTACCAGAATCATGGGAAACGTTCGGATCTACGGTGATAAATTCAGCCGCAGATGGGAAAGTCACTATGAAGATGGCGAAAACCAGGATCTTCGAGAAAAAAAAGAGGACGAGAATGCATGAGTCAGCATCAGTCTCAACCTCAGAAGCTCTAGTGACTGAGAAAAACACCAGAAGGGAGAGGAGTAAAAGCCGAGGCCCAGGTAAATCAGACAAGAACCGAGGTAAATCAAGAATTAAAGATATTTAGTGCTACCACTGTAAAAAGAAATGCCATATGAAGCGGGATTGCTACAAACTGAAGAACGAACAGTCCATGAGAGATGGTGACTCTAACAAAGAAAGAGTTGCTACTACCACCGACAAAACCTCCAAAGAATTCTGCATTATATATGAAGAAGATGTTGTGAATCTTGCCAGCCACGAGACCAGTTGGGTGATAGATAGTGGCGCATCCATACACGCCACATCTTACAGAGACTTCTTTTCATCTTACACACCAGGAGACTACGATGCTATAAGGATGGGGAATGACGGACAGTCCAAAGCAGTCGGTATTGGAGCATATGCCTTGAAACAAATGACAGGACAATGCTAGTGTTGAAGGGAGTCAAGCACATCCCAGACATCCGGTTAAACCTGATCTCAACAGGCAAGCTGGATGATGAAGGTTTCTGCAGCACCTTTAGTGACGGAACCTGGAAGCTCACTAAAGGATCAATGGTGGTGGCAAAAGGTAAGAAAGATTCAACTCTGTATTTTATGCATGCTAAGATTTCCAATAGTAGCATAAATACAGTTAACAGTAATGAGGCAGCCGAGCTATGGCATAAAAAGCTCAGTCACATGAGTCAAACGGGGATCGAGATACTACGTAGGCAGAATGTTCTTCTCGAATTGAAGAACTCACACTTACGGAAGTGTGAACACTGCATGGCTGGAAAGCAGAACAGAGTGTCCTTCCAGAGCTCCCCGCCTCAACGGAAATAATAGGTACTTGACCTCATACATTCAGATGTATGCGGTCTGATGCAGACACGAACACTTGGTGGGTCACTGTATTTTGTGACATTCATTGATGATCATTCAAGGAGGATTTGGGCATACACTTTGAAGAGAAAAGATCAAGTGCTGGGAGTGTTCAATGAGTTTCATGCCTTGGTAGAGACAACAGTGGAGAATACAAAGGTCCGTTTGATCAGTACTGCAAGACGCAAGGAATTCGACATCAAATGACACCTCCGAAGACACCTCAGCTTAATGGCCCAGCTGAGAGGATGAGCAGAACCTTGTACGAAAGGGTCAGAAGTTTGCTGTCACAAGCCAAGCTGCCGAAGATATTTTGGGGGGAGGCACTCAACACAACAGTACATGTTTTGAACATGTCCCCAGCGGTCGCACTGAAAGGTAATGTTCCTAACCAAGTTTGGACAGGTAAAGAAGTGTCTTATGAACACTTACATGTATTTGGGTGCAAAATATTTGTACACATCCCAAAGGACGAGAGATCCAAGATTGATACAAAGACACGACAATGTGTCTTTATTGGCTATGGTCATGATGATTTCGGCTACAAATTGTATGATCCTATTGATAAGAAGATTGTCAGAAGACGATATGTTATCTTTGTTGAAGACCAGACCATAGAAGATATCCGGAAGGAATTGAAGACAATGTCCCAGCAATACAGAGATGTGAATCTAGAACCTTAGACACCGGTGCGAGTACAAGTTGAAAATGAGGTTCCCAGACATGAGGGTACATGTGATGAAGCTCCTAGAGATGATGATCATGATCAACCACCAGTACCAGAAGCTACACCAACAGTTCCACAAAGAAGGTCCGACAGAGAGAGACGACCTTCAACCAGATACTATGCATATGAGTATGTGCTGCTTACTGACGGGGGAGAACCTGAGAGCTACCAGGAGGCTGTGGAAACATAAGACAGAGAAAAGTGGGAGGAAGCCATGCAAGATGAGATGAAATCTTTGCATGACAATCACAATTTTGAGTTTGTGAAATTGCTAAGAGGCAAAAGGGCTTTAAAGAACAAATAGGTGTACAGGGTGAAGCAACATGAACACACTATACAATACCAGATTAGTAGTCAAGGGATTCAATCAGAGGAAAGACATTGACTTTGATGAAATCTTCTATCCAGTTGTGAATATGTCATCCATCAGAGTGGTACTCAGCTTAGCAGCAAGCCTCGACCTGGAAGTTGAGCATATGGATGTCAAGACCGCATTTCTTCACGAAGATCTGGAAGAAGAAATTTACATGGAGCAACCAGAAGGCTTCAGAGTCAGATGGAAAAAGGACTATGTGTGCAGACTCAGTAAAAGCCTCTATGGTTTGAAACAGGCACCGAGACAGTGGTACATGAAGTTCGAGTCAGTTATGGGGGAGCAGGGATACAAGAAGACCACTTCAGACCATTGTGTTTTCGTTCAGAAATTTTCTGACGATGAATTTATCATATTACTGTTGTATGTATATGATATGTTGATAGTTGGCGGAATCAATCGAGGATTGATAATTTGAAGCAGCAACTGAGTAAGTCTTTTGAGATGAAAGACTTGGGGCCAACTAAACAGATTCTTGGCAACAGGATCGGCCGTGATCGGAAAGCCAGGAAATTATACTTGTCACGTGAGGAGTACATCGAGAAGGTACTTCAGAGATTCCAGATGGACAAGGCTAAAGCAGTTAGCACTCCTTTTGCTACCCACTTTAGATTGAGTACACAACAGAGTCCCTCTATTGAGACAGGGAATGAGGAAATGAAACAGGTTCCATACACCTCAGTAGTGGGAAGTCTTATGTATGCCATGGTGTGCACGAGGCCAGACTTTCCACACGCAGTTGGATTGTTCAGTTAGTTTATGTCAAACCCAGGACGAGAACATTGGAATGCCATCAAATTGATTATGCGGTATCTATGAGGCACATCCAAAATGAGACTATGTTTTGGAAGCAGCGAATCAGTGTTGATGGGCTACACCGATTCAGATATGGCAGGAGATGTGGATACCCAAAAGTCTACTTCGGGGTATCTGATTACTCTCTCAGAGGGAGCCGTGGCATGGCAGTCGAGGTTGCAGAGATGTGTTGCACTTTCTACAACAGAGGCAGAATTCATTGCAGTGACAGAGGCTTGCAAAGAATTGATGTGGATGAAGACATCCGTCCAGGAATTGGGTTTCAAGCAGGAGAAGTACACTTTGTACTGCCATAGCCAGTGTACTATCTATCTCGGTAAAAATTCTCCATTTCACTCGAGGTCAAAACATATCGATGTGAGGTATCACTGGATACGGGACGTCCTGAACTCAAAGCTGTTAGAACTCAGGAAGATTCACACCGACGACAACGGTGCCGATATGTTCACAAAGGTTTTACCGAAGGAAAAGCTTGAAATCTGTCGTGCTGGAGAGATTCAGAGAACTACGATTGGCTTGATCCCAACTCAGAGTATGTAGGCAGTCATACAGATGCAGCCAGGGGAGGATCCTTTTTGAGGATCCGGTTTGGGTGATTGATGGTCGGCTCAGATTTTGGGCAAATCTTCACTGAAGGGGGAGATTTGTTGACTTCATGCATGCCAGCCATGCAAAGGCTAAGCAAAACGTGTGTGTGCAAGTTGGCCAGAGTATTGCAAGCTGGAGGAAGAAAAGAAAACGTGTGAAGCTGGCAAGCAAGCAAAACAGTGCACACATTTTCTAACACGATAAAAGGAGCCCTTCACCCATTGTAAATGTTCTCAGAAGTGAGAATAATAAAGAGTAAAGAGGGTTGAGAGTTTTTTGTAAAGCTTGTATTTGTAAGCTTTATAATTCTTTATTTGTGTGATAATAAAGAAGAACCAATCGTGATCCTGCCACTACTGAAGATATTTCCTAATTGAGGGTTCCAATGTCAAGATTTTGAGCCATCAAATTCGATTACTTAGCACAATCTAGACAATCCCAGATTACATTTCAAGCAAAAAATAAACCCTACTCATTGGCCTGAATAACAAATCTCAAAAAGAAAGCAGAATAAGTTTCTGTATCATGACAAAGCAATTAGTTTACAAATTTGAAACCTGTCTTTTCCAAGTCGTCGTGCTAGTTCTTCAGCCAATGCTTGGCCAGGCGTATCTCCATCAGTTGCCAGAATAATGCGAGAAACCTACAAGATTTTTTTTGTTCAAGGTTAATGGGGCAAAAAAAAAAAAAAAAAAAAAAAAGAAGGAATGAACAGAAGAAGAAAGCTCAAAAAATGTTTCATTAAGTTCATATATACCTTATCCAATTGTTCTTTGCAGTTCCAAAAATACTGATAACCGGTGTCCTGCTTTCCACAACAGACACAAAAGAAATACTATCATCAGAAACAAAAGAACATAAATCAGTAGAGAGATGCCAGATGACCAGATTTGAGATCAAATTGTTAATGATAATACAAGATGAAATAGGAAACAAGCAAAACATACTGTTAATGGCAACTCAAGTAAAATAAATATAGAATCTTCAACATATACCTTTTCCTGTGGCGGTACTTCTTTTTCAGAAACCTTAAGTGGCGCTCCAGAAGGAACACTTACGCAATTCTGGAAGCCCGCTTCCTCCACTGAAAGCTTATCTATTTCACCTTCAACCTATGATCAGGAACAAAAGAACATAAATCAGTAGAGAGATGTATTAAACAAGAGCAGCCAAAATAAGGTGACAGTATTTACAATGATGATTTCAGTAGTTTCATTTATGTCATCAAGTCCGTAGAGCCATCTTTCTGTGCCCTTCTCCTGAAACGGAAGTATAACTCCAACAAGGATTCAGAGGAGATATTGTCTCCGAAAGCACATAACATCAAACAAAATAAGTTTTGCTTGAAGCAAAATAATTGATTCAGTTGTATTAATGTATAGTTTACCAAATCATATCAATTGTTTCCCTCAGCTATCCAAGATAAGTAATAGCTCAAATACCTGCCGAAATTTTTTCCCTATGCTTCGGTATTTGCAGCCCACCAGCAGCCCATTTTTCCAGTAAGGGAAAGCTATGAAGGGCTGCTAACAAAAATTTCAATAGTAATTAGGAGGTCCAGATAGAAAACACTGGAGTGGTATACATTTAACTTCAAAACATAAAAATATATATATATCGTTAAGTGTAAAATAAGCCTATGCAATACTTTATATGTCAAAAGAATTTGTGAGCAGATGCAGTAAAAAGATTTAGATAGATTAGCTCCATAAACTAATGAACTCAAAAATGCTAAATAACCAACAAAATTAACAGTCATCAAATAAAATGTGATTTAGTTGCTGCAATTGAAAAAAGACCTGATCACGAAGTTTTTGCATGACAGAATTTCTCCGTAGAGTTCCCTCAGATATCATTCTTTCCCCAAAGTATGCAGTTAGCTGAAACAAAGACCAAATTTTAATAGACTATCATCATAACAAACAAGGACATATTTTTGTAAGTCCTCCAATATAATATAATCTAACTAACAGAAAGAAATGAGAATAAAAAATAAAAAGAAAGAAAATAAGGCAATTGAATTAAAAGGGATATAAAAAGAGAAGCCAATCTACATGCCTCCTCCCCCAGTGGTTCTAATCCTAAGCTCTTCTCCTCCACTTGTCTTGATGACATAACTTAAGTTATAAATTGGCAAAGAAATTGTATAACTGAGGATAGCAACAAGAGAAATCCTTTCACAGTAGATATGACTTAATGTTTAAGGTTAGAAGCACTTCAATGGGAAGTAACACTTTCCTGCATCATTCGAGTTTGAATGCAAAAAGAAGGAATATACTAAAGGTGCATTCGGGTAAGCTTTTTTTAAAAAGATTCTTTTAAGTATTATTTACAAAAGCCCTTCAATGTAAAAGCCTGCCTCAACCGCTTCTTGAAGAAGCAGTTTAAGTGTTTTGGTCAATTTCAAGTGCTTCTTGAAGAAGCAGTTGAAGTGTTTTGGTCAATTTTCTCGCCAAAAATCTATTTTTTTTTTTTTTTTTTTGTATTTTTTTTTTAACTTTTGATTTTGGAGAAACATTAGTACTTCAGAGACAAACAATACAAAATCATTTACAACTATTTACATGTATTTTGTTAAAGAATTATTTTATTATTTTATTAATTAAATATATTTATTTATAAATTAATTTTTTTGGTTAAATTTATATTTTTTTTTACTCTTTATATATCTATTATTTTTATTTTGTTTAATAAATATTACAAATTTCGTATTTATTGTTATTTATTTTGGGTTCGTTTATTTAATTTTTGTGATTCTTTTTTAATTTATTTAACATTAATTATGTATAATAAAAATGTTCTCATTTATATTAGAAAAATATATTTTAAAAGAAGAGTACACGTAATAATATAAAAGTTACACTTAAACATATAAATTTCTCCACTTTCAAAATAAATAAATAAAATATGCATAAAAAATATATGAGATTTATTAAACAAATAAACTATCAAAAAATAAAATATCTATTATATATAAGTAGTGTTAAATAAATTAATAAAGAATCAAAAAAATTAAATGAATAAATGAACACAAAATAAATAAAAATAAATAAGAAATTTGTAATATTTATTAAACAAATAAAAAAGAATAGATATATAAAGAGCAAAAAAATATAAATTTAACAAAAATAAAAAATTATAAAATAAAAAAATTAATTAATAAAATGAAATAAGTATATATGTTATTTGTAAATAAATAAATAAATATATTTATTTATTTGGAGTAAGGGGTAATTATTTTTAGGGTTATGGAGATTTTTGTCATTTTGGGGTGGGGACAAGGGGTGTCAGGGGAGAGGGGCAGAAGTAAATTTCTATCACGATATTACCTGCCCTTGCCATCAACAATCAATCATAAAACACATCATGTGGCAGAGTCACTAAGAAATCGGGGAGAAATTGGTCCTCCTCAATTCAAAATTTTAAAATCTAATTTATAAATGAGATAATTTTGGTTTGTCTTTTTAAAGGAAATCCACTGAATCCACATTGCAAAATCACTAAAACATGAAAATCAACAACCATCTACAAACAATTCAACAAAAATAAACAAACCAAAATAACCAAATGCAAATTACCTATTGTTGATGGTGATTTTTTGCCCCAAGAAAGGTTCAAATACCGAGGAATGGTGGAATGAGTATTGTACTTAGCCAAAAATGGTTGATAAAGGCCCAAGGGCTCGGAGAGACAGAAGGGGTTTGATAGAGGAGCCCGACTGCACGATCCATAGAGGTTCTTCCAATGATAGAATCTGTTGAACGCATGACAATCATTGATGCTGACTTGATCTCATGGAGAAGTGATGGATTTGGAGTTCTTTTGGGATTTGTTGAAACCGACCCAATAAGTCTCTATATATCAATCAGGCCTAGTTTAGAGAGGTAAATGGAGCTTCGACAAGTATTATTTGCCTCGGTATGCTGACCCGAGGAACGGAGATGGGATCACAGGCTGACATGTATTGGAGTCATGTGATGTATGCCCTAAGTGAGAAGATAAGCTTTTAGAAAGCTAATGATGACTGTGAAAAAGAAACGGTTCTCATTGTAAGTAGCCTCTGCTAGCTGCCATAGGCCGGTGCAATGGCAGGGAGGTAGCAGAGCAAAATCACCACAGGCCGCCACAGTCTAGTGCAATAACAGTAAATGGATTGATCTAATTGGCCGATTTAAGAGTAGCTAATGAGGGTTGTGATGATAGTGATAGCGAGTTGACAATGAATGATGTTAGAGGCGGTGGAATAGTGAATTTGGAAGCCTATATAAAGCAGTTGAAGTCTCGTATTCAAGGGTTAACATTTTTTACATCTCACAACTTGTAAAAAACTAAGAGCTTAAGAACTAGTGATAGAGAGAGAAAGTTGGTCAGTCACCCGACCCATTGAGAGAATTATACCAGACTTGTGTAAGACCCGTGGTGTATTATCACTTTGTGAGTTCATTCTTCATTATAGCTCGGGTTGGTTTTGACCCCGAGCAATAATAAAATCCATCTTTCTCTCGTGGACGTAGGTATGAGCCACTTTCCACTGAACCACGTAAACCCTGTGATTTATCTATCTGCTTGCTACGTTTACTTTGGTTCCCAAACAACCAAACAAATTCACTGTTAAGAGAGGTTTGTTCAAGGGGTTTATTTTCCATATTGTCCTTGGAACGAAAAAAAGTCGTCAACAGTTGGTGACGTATGTGGTGACTAGTACAAAAAGAAACACAACACACTAAGACGATGGTAGGAGACGGAAATCATAGAGCTCTGGAGCCTTAACGGCGGAGTGGATGGAAAAGATTGAAGAGAACTTGCGGTTGGAAAATGAAAATTCCCAAAAAAAAGGGAGACAACTCAAACCTTCATGAAAACCATGATGGAGAAGATCGAGAAGTTGGAAAGGAAAACATGAGAACAAGGAAAAATATGGCCTAGTAGAATGAGAGAAAATATTGTCAAAGTAGAATGGGGTCGATAAACTGGGAGAAAGAATTCCCACGAGGTGAGGTCGGTAGTTGTGGCCAGTGTTGTGCCAATAGATGGGCCTCATGAGGGATGTGACGATAGATAGACCCCATAATCGTCTAGTAGCAGTCCTTACTTGAGGGAATGTGATGTAGGGCGTTATCAAGAACGGGGGTGTAGAGCTCCAAGTGGTAGGAGATATCATGCTCAGAGGAGCGAGTATGAGGAAGCCTTCAACCGAAGGCAGGATGGCACTAAGATCCACTTGAGGGACTAGTTCTAGAAGGAAATGAAAAAATGGGAGATGAGCACGCGAGGAGGTTGACCGGCGTAAACTCACACACGTATAACGCAAGCGCACGTATCGTTCAAGTAGTATAAAACTATCGATCCCACGAGGACTTAATTCCTACCGTTATTATTAATTGTTGAATCTATTTATTTACAAATATCTAATTAAGGGATAAGAGAATGATTGTTTGATTGGTTGGTTGAATGTGATTTTCCTTAATTAAAATAAATAAAATAAACAAAAGAAAATACTAAGGAAAATAACAAAAGACTCAAAGATCTAGGGTTGTGAATCTTTCTAATATCTTTTAAAAGATGAAGTGATATTTATGTTTGTGTAATAAATCGGTTTACTAACCTGGAACACGAAATTATGCGAAAGCCTCTGTCGATGGTCAGACGCAAATACCCAGTTTAACCCAATTGAACCATATGTCTATGTCAACCAAATTACATGGATTCATTAAGTTTAAGTTCCAATTATGGCTACCCCCGCCCGACAGGTATATGTCTATCATGTAAGGAAATCTATTAAAGGGTTATCTCCTCAAGGAAGATCGTGGGCTATTAAGTCTAAGGATGAAACCTAAAATTCATTGTCAAGTTTATTTTAGATTTACCACATCAATCTTATTGGTGATCAGACAACAAGAAGCATTAAGCTTAAGACTTAATAAGTAAACCTTTAAATTACCCAAACTATAAAATAACTCATTATAAACCGGTGATATTAGAATTCATCACAACCCCAGATAACTAACACATAACTAGGGTTAGTAAAAACTTAAAAGTAAAAGACATAAAGTAAAAATGCTTAAAAGTAATTGCGGTAAAGTAAAAGCTGAAAAGTAAATTACAATAAAATAAAATGCTAAGGTAAAAAGATCAACTTTTACTACTACTAATTTAGATATCTCCATTAATATAATATATTAACTTGTGATTATTTTACCAACCAGCCATATAGGCGGTAACCTGATTAAGTCAAATTAAGTCCAACAGCCATAAAGGCGGAACCAAAATAAACCTGCCATATAGGCGGTAAGAAAATTTAATTACCAACCGACCAATATGGCGATATCTTTGCTTAGTCAGGTTTAAACCAGATTAAAATGAATTACCAACCGACCAATATAGCGGTATCCTCATTAAGTCAATATTTTAAATAGTGAATATATTATATTTAAGGGAGATTAATCTAAATAGCAATAGTAAAAGAATTACATTTCACCATAGCAGGGGGATGTTACCTCCTCATGTTGAATAGTAAAAACTGTAAAATTAAAAAAAGTAAATTACTATTATTACAGAACGTAATTAAAATTAATTACAAAACTAAAATTTAAAAGAAACTAGATAGAAAACTCCATATTTACATCAGAGAATTCAGAGATGGAGGTAAATCTAAAACTGAAATCTCGAGCTCAATTTATAGACCCTGGTAGGCCTCCAGCATCGCGATGCCAAAGCCTTTGGCGTCGCGACGCCAGTGCTTTTTGGCGTGGCATGCTGAGGTGATGACACGTGGCGATTCTGGAAAAGAAGATAAGGTGACACGTGGCAAGGCGGCTTCAACTCAATTATTATACTGACGTGGCACTAACGTGGCGAAAGAGATTGTCGACACCATATGATTGCGACACATGGCACTTCATGATTGGCTGATAATGACGTGGCTCTTTGACTCGGTCAGCTGGTTATGTGGACGATGACGTGGAGTGACACGTGGTGATGGCGATTGTCGGCACCGTAGGATGATGACACGTGGCCCGTCGCACGTTAGCAGATCCGCTGTGATGGTGACACGTGGCACGGTGCACATTTACAAAGTCAAACTTCTCAGATTCTGACTTGTGGACCCGGCGCACGTTAGCAAGTCTTGGTGCATGTTAGGCGTCGCGACGCTTGAAAATTACAAAAATGTCATTTTTCCAATTTTCACTGTTTTGCTCCAAAATCACCTCCATAATGTCCTGAAACTTTATTTATCTACAAAATAACACAAAACACATCAAAATATTCACAAAACTCAATAAACTATACAAAATATTAGGTTAAATGAGTGGGAAATAGTGATATAATTACCACTTATCACACCCCCAAACCTAACATTTTGCTAGTCCTCGAGCAAAACACAGAATAAAATAACATAAACATCTTTAAAATAAAATTTAACTAAGCCACTTTCGTAGGGATCACTGTTGCATTTAGCGTATGCAACAAGCCTTTAAACCCTAGTGTCCCTAGTGGACGAGTTGTAGTCTCGTGAGGGTTTACAACAATGATACCCACAAACATTTACAAAAGTAAAAAGGTAGTGAAACTAATTCACACAAAAAAACAAAAAGACAAGCGAAAAAGAATAAAGAAGTTAGTGACTAATCACGTGAAACTTCCACTCCAAGTCACTAGTTGTTTTCTTTCTTTCTAAATTACTGAATAAGTAAATTCTCCGATTATATTTATCATTCTCCATATACGCAACCAACAAATATTAATCAACTCATTTTTGCCCACAACAGTGATAAGTGCAGTTGAGAAGAGAGTAATATTTTTGTCTGAAGTTTTATCAGAATTCACACATTTTGTAGTAATGTAATAATTTTTCTCATTTTTTTCTTTTGATTTTTTACTTTTTTTTTTATTTATATAAAATATCTTCCATCTATGTAGCGAGTGTTGGGTCGGTGGCTCCCAAACCAGTTGGCTTTAGAGCACCAGGTGTTAAGACACCCCTACGGACTTAATTACTCAGACTTCAGATATATATAATATTTTTGCAACATCTTTGATCCATGTAGCGAGCTTTGGGCCAGTGACTCCCAAACCAGTTGGCTTTAGGGCACTAGGTGTTAAAACACCCTTACAGACTTAATAACTCGGATCTTAGACGTTTTTTTTTCCATCACTTTTTGAGATGCTTTCTCCAATTAAACTAGAACACTGAATATTACAAACTTTTCAATTACAACTCATGTCTGTATGTTACTATGTATGTTGATAATATCTGCCAACTAAGCATATGAAGATCCATTTTAGTCAGTATTATGGAGAATTCACAAATTAAATAATTCAAAAGGAAATAAACAAAAATTAACTTGTTCTGAAATAGGTTTTAGACACGTCTCAGGAGTGGAAACTCCTTACTCAGCTATCTTTTACCAATTTCACCTTTTTAGTCAAAATAAAAACACAAAAACAACAATATTTTATAATTTTTGAAAAATTTTCATTTTTTTTGTATTTTTTGAAAAATTTTCATTTTTTTTGTATTTTTTGAAAAAATTTGGACTAAAAATAAAAACAACTCACTACTAAAAATAAGATACTAATCAACTAATTCCCTCCCCCAAACCTAAATGAGACATTGTCCCAAATGTCTTAAACAGTAGAAGAAGAGTTTAGAAGATAATACCTGGTTACCTGAAATTTTACAGGAAATTAAAGGTTAAGATCCAGATTAATCTGACACCTCTTACCACGATCGTCCTCGTACCATTTTATCTTGGAAATGACAGGGTCAATTTGTGGTTCAAAAGCTAAGATTTGGTCAAGTAAATCCTGAGCAGTTCTGGCAGTGAAGATGAGATCTTTCAGAGGTTTTGTCACGAACCCATTTCTCCGGGCATCATCAAGAAACACACAAAGAAAATCATAAAATCCATCAACGTTAAACAGCCCAATCGGTTTCTGGTGTATGTTCAAGTTTGCCCAAGATAGCACAATAAAAATTTCCTCCAGTGTGCCCAAGCCAACTGGCAAAACAATAAATGCATCAGCACGATTAATCATTTCCACTAGTCGCTCGGACATACCTGGCACAATAAGTTCCTCTCCGTTTGATGGTCCAATCAGATTCGCTTTGGCCAAGGGTTTTGGGATGATTCCCAAAACTGGACTGCCTCCTTCCTGTACAACTTTTGAAACGATCCCCATTAGTCCAAGAATGCCCCCGCCATATATTAAGTGCATATTCTTTTCGGCCATGACTCGACCCAATTCTTGTGCTGCTTCTATGTATTGTGGTTTAGTACCAACACTAGTACCGCAAAACACACAGATGTTTTCAACTCGTCTTCTTGAAGTGGCTTCCATTTTTATGTATTTCTTTCTCAACTCTGGATGACTTCAAAAGTGTAATGACATGGTGAATTTATAGAACCTGAAAAGGGTGAGTAATAATAGCACTAGTATCTTCCAAAGGACGATTGTTAGCTAAACAACAAAAGAAATCGTGAAAGGTCAAAAAGTATGGATTCTGTCTAAGAAAATAAAGATAATTTCAAAAAAAAGCAAATCAAAGCAATAATTAAAGCAACGAAATTGTGTACGCAATACGCCACTTGCTTAGTATAAATTCATCAGGATGCGTCTCAAGAATCCATTCCTTACTCAGCCACCACTAATGAATTAACTCTCATCTTTGTGATTGCCAAACACCATTCCTCCTTAAATGCTCCATTTGTGCCTTTCCCTACAAAAATAACACACAAAATTAAAAACTCTACAACATGTATACACAAAATATAAAATTAGAAATTACAATAAAGTGCAATGGTTGCCTCCCTGCTAGCGCTAAATTTTTCGTCTTCAACCAGACGTGACTAGGGGTGGCAAAACGAATCAACGAATCGAATTTATATCGAATCCTAAACGAATCGAATCAAAATGTGATGGATTCGTATTCGATTCGTTTATTAAACGAATCGAATACGAATATTCGTTTAGTCAATGATATTATTTAATAAAATAATTTACCACACTTGATTTACATTAATTCTTCATAAATATATACATATGAAATATGTAATTAATATATTTACAAAAAATATCTCACCAAATATCGAAAATATTATTTTTTCTATGATAATTAACTATAATTTCTCGAATCTTAATTGAAAATTAACAAGAACTAGTAAATAAAAATAATAAAACGAATCCTAAATGAATAAACGGATCAATGAGCTTAAATTCATATTCGATTCGTTTAATAAACGAATCGAATCGAATTGACCCATTTATTAAACGAATCCATTTTTTCAAACCCGTATTCGTTTTAAAACGAATCGAATCGAACGAATAAACGAATCCTGACCCAAATTGCCACCCCTAGACGTGACTGAAATCTATCCGTCAATGAGGTTTCAGCGTCATTTTGGATGTCCTATTAAAGACATTCCCATGTGAGTTGCTTTTGAAGGGACTCTTCCAACTGTAATGTGGCAAAAAAATTTTTGTCTCATTCAATGCTTGTGCCACCTTTTTAACCTTTGTTGCTCCAGTGGTTTCTGAAAAGAAAGAAAGAAAATCAGGAGGTCTCGTATGGTGCTTGACTTGAAATGGAAGTTTCATTCTGTCAAGCTTCTGGGTGATATCTTTGATTTGTACTCCACAAAACAGTGATGTTTCGCCTGAATGCTCTGGATCTTTAATAAAGTCAGACATTTGCTTCTCCATTTGCTTTGCTTCTTGCTCCACTTTTTCTTCACATATGAATTTTAAAATTTTTGTATTCAATTCTTCATCCGTCATCTGTGAAATGCATGCTCCATAAGTGTCAATCTGAGGATGTAAAGTTATGTCTGTTTTTAGGTCTTCATCCTCTGATCTGAGTGAAATGATTGGCTCAGGTAGATCTTCTTCAAACTTTTGTGCAATGAAGGCTCCAAGATATTCATTTGGAGGATAGAAAGTTTCATCCTCCTTTGTTGGTGCAGTTGGTACAAATAACTCAGCTTCTTCATCCTCGTCAAAGTCAGAAGAATAATAAAAATCAAATTGAGACTTTGTTGGTTCAGGCTCCAGAACTGATACCTCTGATTCTTGATACTGCTCAGCCTCGTCCTCTGTTATGATGTAATGATGAATCTCAGGATATTCGAAGGCCTCTTCAGTATTATTTGAAATTGCTTCGTGAGATATATGATTCAGGTTATCTGTTAATTGTCTAACTTGATCTGTCATCCTCTGTATAGACGCCGCTTGACTCTGAATTTGTGCATCAAATTGAGCTTCCCATTCTTCGAGCCAATCCTTGAGCATGTCAATCAACTGTTCTTCCTCTGATGGTTCTGGTCTTGATGAAGATTGTAGATGGATGGTGGATAAGATGGAAAATGTGGTGATTCTTCATACCTTGAATGATTTCGATTATTCTGCCACTCTGAAAAGTATATACATTGATTGCTCGGGTGGTTACCATCACATATCACACATCTCCCCATTTCGTTCTAATAAGCAAATGTAGTATTGCTTGATTCTGACAGCCAGTGATAGTTGTTGGGCTGGACAACAGGCCTCAGAAAATCGGACTGTTGCTCCCTGAATTGGGGTGTATCTTCTTCTAGTAAAGCTCGTAATCTTTCAATCTCCCAATAACGTTCTATTTTTCAATCACCTGAAAACAAAAGAAAGAAATAAAAATTATAGATAAAAATAAAGAAAATTAGATACAATTAAATTAGATAGCTTCAAAATTAACAACTCAAGAAAAATAAGTCCCCGGCAACGGCGCCAAAAACTTGACCGGCGTGAATCTTTCTAAGGAAAATAACAAAAGACTCAAAGATCTAGGGTTGTGAATCTTTCTAATATCTTTTTAAAGATGAAGTGATTATTTTATGTTTGTGTAATAAATCGGTTTACTAACCTGGAACACGAAATTATGCGAAAGCCTCTGTCGATGGTCAGACGCAAATACTCAGTTTAACCCAATTGAACCATATGTCTATGTCAACCAAATTACCTGGATTCATTAAGTTTAAATTCCAATTATAGCTACCCCCGCCCAACAGGCATATGTCTATCCTGTAAGGAAATTTATTAAAGGGTTATCTATCCTCAAGGAAGATCGTGGGCTATTAAGTCTAAGGATGAAACCTAAAATTCATTTGTCAAGTTTATTTTAGATTTACCACATCAATCTTATTGGTGATCAGATAACAAGAAGCATTAAGTTTAAGACTTAATAAGTAAACCTTTAAATTACCCAAACTATAAAATAACTCCTTATAAACCGGTGATATTAGAATTCATCACAACCCCAGATAACTAACACATAACTAGGGTTAGTAAAAACTTAAAAGTAAAAGACCTAAAGTAAAAATACTGAAAAGTAATTGCGGTAAAGTAAAAGCTGAAAAGTAAATTACAATAAAATAAAATGCTAAGGTAAAAGGATCAACTTTTACTACTACTAATTTAGATATCTCCCTTAATATAATATATTAACTTATGATTATTTTACCAACCAGCCATATAGGCGGTAACCTGATTAAGTCAAATTAAGTCCAACCAGCCATAAAGGCGGAACCAAAATAAACCTGCCATATAGGCGGTAAGAAAATTTAATTACCAACCGACCAATATGGCGATATCTTTGCTTAGTCGGGTTTAAACCAGATTAAAATGAATTACCAACCGACCAATATAGCGGTATCCTCATTAAGTCAATATTTTAAATAGTGAATATATTATATTTAAGGGAGATTAATCTAAATAGCAATAGTAAAAGAATTACCTTTCACCCTAGCAGGGGGATGTTACCTCCTCATGTTGAATAGTAAAAACTGTAAAAGTAAAAAAGTAAATTACTATTATTACAGAACGTAATTAAAATTAATTACAAAACTAAAATTTAAAAGAAACTAGATAGAAAACTCCATATTTACATCAGTGAATTCAGAGAGGAAGGTAAATCTAAAACTGAAATCTCGAGCTCAATTTATAGACCCTGGTATGCCTCCAGCGTCGCGACGCCAAAGCCTTTGGCGTCACGACGCCAGTGCTTTTTGGCGTGGCATGCTGAGGTGATGACACGTGGTGATTCTGGAAAAGAAGATAAGGTGACACGTGGCAAGGCGGCTTCAACTCAATTATTATACTGACGTGGCACTAACGTGGCGAAAGGGATTGTCGGCACCATAGGATTGCGACACGTGGCACTTCGTGATTGGTTGATGATGATGTGGCTCTTTGACTCGGTCAACTGTTATGTGGATGATGACGTGGCGGTGACGTGGAGTGACACGTGGCGACACGTGGTGATGGCGATTGTCGGCACCGTAGGATGATGACACGTGGCCCGTCGCACGGAGGTCCTGATTTACTCCAAATCACCTCCAGAATGTCCTGAAACTTTATTTATCTATAAAATAACACAAAACACATCAAAATATTCACAAAACTCAAGAAACTATAACAATATTAGGTTAAATGGGTGGAAAATAGTGATATAATTACCACTCATCAGAGGTGCTCGAGTTGATCAAGATATGGAGATACTGTCCATTTTCACCAATGAGGTGCTGGAGGTGGAGTTCCCGAGAAGGTTCTCCATGTTGGTGATGAACATCTACAAGGGTAACACATACCCTAAGTCCAATGTCAAAAAATTTATTTGACTCATTGGGGGCCTACGAGTCCCCAGAAGTATTGTAGAGATTTAAAGAGGCCTTAAGGGTGGGGAGATTGTGGGCCCACCTTAGGATTCAGGAAGTACCAGATTATGCGACAACCTTGAACATGCTATATGGTTTGTATTGTTGTATGAATATGAGAAGATAGCCTGATGGGGCATTGCTCGGGTGAAGAAAGATCTGAGGCAGGAAAATCATCAGGATACTGGTAGCGGATGGAGAGGATTTGACCCGATGCGCCAAGAGTTTAGGTCAATGACTCATGGTAACCCAATCCCCGAGTGAAGGTCTTCGATCAAGGTCACACATGTTACTGGGGCGAGACATATATTGCCCTTAATGGAATTTTGTCGCAAATAGCTCAGGAGATACATGACAAAGGTCTGCTAACAAAGCTCGACCCAGAAGGTTCCCAATGGAGAAGAGAGATATTGGGGCCTATTATGCACATCACAAAACAATGGGACATGGCATCGAGAACTGCAGAGATTTGCAGGAGCAAGTAAAAGACCTTGTGAGGAATGACTACCTCAAGGAATGATCACGAGGCCATGAGGGTAATACAACGAAGGGAGCATATACCTATATTCACCATAGCTGGAGGAAAAGTGTTGGTCGGGGAATCAAATCGGACAAGAAAAAATTAATGTCGGGTCAATAACCCTGAGATAATGACAACTGAGAGAGTCTCGATGATTCAAAAAACCAGGCCGGTGTCAATAATATTTACCGATGAGAATGCTCAAGATGTGAGTTACCATCACGATGATACGTCGATAATCAATGCCAAAATTGGTGGGTCGGAGGTAGACAAGATATTAGTGGACCCTAAGAGTGCAGTTGACATCATATCCAAAGAGGTCTTGAATGGGTTAGGAGTGGAGTTCACCATATTGATTAAGGACGTAACTTCATTATACGGGTTTGGGGGATCTACTATTGTCCCACTTGGTTGAGCACAACTAACAATTACCATCAGAATAAACCCCATACTCGTATAATTATGATTGACTTCACTATAATAGATTTTTTAAGTAGCTATCATATGATTTTTGTAAGGCCCTTCATGATGAAATCAATGGCAGCTATGTCGAGCTACTACTTGAAATTGAAATTCCCGACCAGAAATGAGGTCGGGTGTTGAGGCGGATGTGGGACCCATAGGATTGGATCAGTGCCCCTTGCAGCGGAAATGGGTCTAACCCATGAATATCAAGCATGAGTGTTTTTTTAAATATTTTAATGGGATACTATATTCCATTACGAGTGTATAAGGAAAAATCAGGGATGAATCGAAGTCCGGGAAAAAAATAAATCGAGATAAAAAACTGGATCCAGCACACCTAATACACGCCCGTGAGCTCTGGCCATGTGCGCAAGCATCATGCAACGCATGCTGCTGGCAGCAACATGTTGTTCACACTTGTGCGCAGCTGCTTGCATTGGCAACTGATGTTATTTTTTTTTTTTAATTTCTTAAAACCTTAAACACTTTTAAAAATCACTCAAAATAATTTTTAATTTCAAAACCAACTTCAACACATGTTATACAACAAACATATATACATATATATAAATGTATGTATTTCCTTGAATCAAAACACAAACCAAAATAGAATTCCACAAAGAAATTACTCGTGAATAATTCTAGGTCACTCAAAGGTGGTCAAATGATTCTAGAATGGTAGTCATAACTCCAAGCTATCATATAAAGTTCCAAACTCTAATTTAATATTTCATGTCCAACATGAACATATTTGACCCAATTACAAGCATATTGTGTTTATGCTTCCAAAACATACATACACAATTCATTAGCCTAATTTCAACTTCAAGGTACATTATCCAATACATAATACATCATTATATGCTTCATTAATGAAAATAACTCACAAATGAAAATATAGATTTAGAGAAGATCAAACTCACATAATAAGTTTGATTCCAAGATCCAATCATTTTCTCATTGTTGAAATATTATGGAGAACTTCCAAAGTTAGCAAGCTTGACTCCAAGATCCAATCTTGACTCCAATGCTAGCAAGCTTCATATCATGATCCAATCTTGATTTCTCATTATTGAAATGTTATTTTTGTTGGGATATATGTCGTACAGCTTCATGTATTGTAAACGGAATTGATTATTATAATGATAATAAATGCATTATTCATTTATCAAATTTGTTTGATTTATATCGCATATTGTCCAATTTTCATGTTTACCTTGATTACTCTTTTTATTTTCAGACTTAGTGTATGTTTGATGCAATAGAGGATTTAAGTTTGAAGTTAGTAATCTAAATAGTCCATAGAGAGCAAACAAATAGGGTACTTTGTTTGTGGTTTATCTACAGCTGCGGTTCATTCTATACTTGTATGATGACCTTGATCCGAGATCGTTAATGTAGTGACATGGGAATGGAGGCACCTTGTATGATGAGATCATATAGGACTGGACTCAGATAAATATGAATTTTTTTAATATCCGTTAACCGAAAAAATTCATTTTATCTACTAGATGGTCATATATGGATTCGATCTTAATCCTGAGTGTATTACGAACTCTTGCATGACAGGCTATGTCCTTTGATTTACTATAGTGAGGTTGGTGTAGCATTTCCGGCCAATAACTATGTATTTTGGGGATATGGTTAGGTGTGTAGCTGGGAACATTTTGTTGAAAAATCTAATCCATGTCCCAAGATCAAAAGATTCAAGCAAAATATATATAAAAGAATGAACAATATTGAAGTATGGCGGAATCATACTCACAAAGATCGGAATGCGGATGCGTTTGATGAAACAAAACTTTCTCTTTTGTGCAGTGATGGATTCGGCCAAACAGAAAAGAGAAGCTCCAAGCAATTTTTGATCCTTCCAAGCTCTAAGATGAGTTTCCCATAACACCTTTGTATGATCCCTTGATGGTGCTAGCCAAAGATGTGTTTTTATGTTCCAAACAAACACAAATTCTTCAAGTCTTGCCACAAAACAAATGAAGAAATGAAGAGCCAAAACTTGCTTACTGTTTCGGTAATTTGAGAGGGAGGAGAGATATGATTTTTTGTTACAAAAATCAATTTATATTTATGCCATAATATTTATTAATTAATAATAAACTTATGACACAAATCATGCAATGGCTTAGAGTGTCAAACACTCAATTTCCATGCAAAACCCTTGAGTGCATTGTACACTATCTCCATGCAATGCATCAACAATTAAATAATGCATATAATGACATGTGTCATGTGGGCCCTACACGTTTCCAAATGAAAGTGGGCCCACGTGCACTCACGCGTTCGGGTCCGATATTTCCGAAATACCGAACTTACGTCGCGACGTTAATTAAATCGAATTTAAACAAATAATTGCGCCTAGCGAAATCATTATTTACGTCGCTAACGAATTAATTCTAAATTAACTCGTTTGCCCGAATTAAAATCTAATTTTAATTTCGCGTCGAAATCGAATTTCGATTATTATATCGAATATAATAATTTTATGATTAATTCCAAATTAATCGTTCTCTCTCTTTATATGGTACTTTATCCAAGATAAAGTCTCTCCGTAATTAATCCAAGATTAATCGAGTTTGAATCATACGTCATTGGTGAATCTTCGGGAAGCGACCCAAGAGACCTCTAGATATGTTGGCAGTAAATCCGGTTGTCGAACTATCCGAACACGTACGTACCAAGTACTACGTTTTTACCGATTTACAAGACAAGGTTAGCTTCTAGAAAAACGCCATGCCTACCCAATTCTCTAGAAATATTCTTACTGGAATATTAGATCTATAACAGGCGTAGTATACCGTAGTATAGTGTATATCGAACCAGTATCTGATGATCACATGTAAGGCCTGGGGCTGGAGATGTGTCTGCCCCGTACGATACACATATCGGACATCAAGCAACCAGTCTCTTTGAATCGGATAATCCTGACCTAGTCATATTATCCCGATGGTTGCAACCATTATAGAGTACTAGTTCTGTATCCCTCGCGATCATCATCTCCATATGTCTGAAGTGATACTTCCATCTTGACATCACATCCAATACACTACGATTCTCGATAAACCCAGAAGAGGTGTACACAGAACCCGTTAAAGCCCTGGACCACCAAAACTAAAGTTTACCGATTGTCGTAAGTACTAGCGATGCAAATCTCAGGTTAAGATCATATGCACCTACCCTGAAGCGGACTCCCATAGACACGCAGACATACTACCAATGGGACTCCGCGGGGTCTATCCAGAGCGAAGCTGTTTTCCGTACCATCGGTAAAACACAACCTCCTACCGCACTTGCATAATTATCCTATACTTAAATATATGAGAACTATGCCGTTGTGCCCTCACAACATGCACGAGTGCAGTACTAGTCTATTCCGCATTATCGATGTCCAATCTCGATAATACTACGACTAGGGATATTTAATGATTAAACCTTTATGGATTGATACCGTCTCATATCACATCACAATCCGGAACTAATCATAGGGACTTTTACCATTTATATATCAAAGTAAATAAATTACAAAACGGTAAAAGGCAATTTCATTACTACATAGTTAATTTTGTACAATAATACAATATCATTTACAAAATAGTGACGCTATGGGTCATTACTGTCTAACAATCTCCCACTTGGCCTATAGCCAGTCACTCAAGCATCTAATACCTGAACTATGTACATGTCGCTCAAACTTTTCCCGAGGAATAGCCTTCGTCAGCGGATCTGCAATATTATCCTCTGATGAGATCTTTTCGATCTTCACATCGCCACGATGTATGATCTCTCGAATCAGATGGAATCGTCGAAGAACATGTTTGGATCGTTGATGAGACCTTGGTTCCTTAGCTTGTGCTATAGCCCCGCTATTGTCACAATACAATGGAACGGGCTCAGCTGCTAACGGAATTACTCCTAATCCAATTAGAAATTTACGGATCCAAACTGCCTCTTTTGCTGCTTCAGCTGCTGCAATGTACTCTGCTTCAGTTGTTGAATCGGCAACAGTATCTTGCTTGGAAGATTTCCAGCTCACTGCTCCGTTATTCAAGCAAAATATGTACCCGGTTTGCGACTTGAAGTCGTCTCTGTCGGTTTGGAAACTTGCATCGGTATACCCAGATACCTCAAGTTCTCCATCTCCATAGATTAAGAAAACATCCTTAGTTCTTTTAAGATACCTAAGGATATTCTTAACCGCCATCCAGTGATCCTGTCCTGGATCGGCCTGATATCGACTGCACATGCTCAAAGCATAGGACACATCAGGTCGTGTACATATCATGGCATACATGATCGATCCGACTGCCGAGGCGAACGGAGTCCGACTCATGTTGTCTCTCTCATCTTGTGTTTTAGGACACATGTCCCTAGATAGAAAGACGCCATGTGATGTTGGCAACAGTCCCCTCTTGGACTGATCCATGTTGAATCTCTTCAACACTTTATCAATATATGTACTCTGGGAGAGTCCAAGTAGCCTTCTAGATCTATCCCGGTAGATCTTTATTCCTAGAATAAAAGCTGCTTCTCCCAGATCTTTCATGGAGAATTTCAATGAAAGCCAAGCTTTCACCGACGTTAACATGGGAATGTCATTGCCTATAAGCAATACATCGTCGACATAAAGGACAATAAAAGTCAGTGCACTCCCACTAACCTTCTTATATACACAAGGATCATCTACGTTTTGAATGAAATCATATTCTTTTATGACCTCATCAAAACGTTGGTTCCATGACCTCGATGCTTGCTTCAGTCCATAAATGGACCGATTTAACTTACAAACCTTGTTTGCAAGTCTTGGTGCGATAAAACCGTCAGGTTGTTGCATATAAACATCCTCCAACAGGTTTCCGTTAAGGAAAGCGGTTTTAACGTCCATCTGCCATATTTCGTAATCGTAATATGCAGCTATCGCAAGCATTATCCGAATGGATTTAATCATGGCAACGGGTGAGAAAGTTTCGTCATAATCAACTCCAAGTTGTTGACGATACCCCTTCGCTACGAGCCTAGCTTTGTACGTTTGTACGTTGCCATCCATGTCTGTCTTCTTCTTGAAGACCCATTTGCATCCAATAGGCTTTACGCCTTCTGGTGCATCAACCAGTGTCCAAACTTGGTTGGTATACATGGAATCCATTTCGGCCTTCATGGCCTCTTGCCATAAAGTGGATTCGATACCTTGTATCGCTTCCTCATATGTAGCCGGTTTGGTATCCTCAATAAGATTAATATCTACATGAGGTGAGATCAGGAATCCATACCTCTCAGGTATTACCCTGACTCTCTCCGACCTACGTAGTCCTTGTGTAATTGAAGATTGTGGTTCAGTCTCATCCTGGATGGACTGTTCATGTTCCGTTCTCGATTCATTGCCAGGAACAATATCACTACGACTTTCATCGAGTTCTACTTTCCTCCCACTAAACACTGCATTTAGGAATTCCTTCTCAAGGAAAACTGCATGTAGAGCAACAAATACTTTGTTCTCTTGTGGGTAATAGAAGTAATATCCTTTGGTTTCCTTAGGATATCCAACAAATAGGCATTTATCTGATTTGGGTTCAAGTTTGGTACCTTCCAAACGTTTGACGTATGCCCAGCAACCCCAAATCTTCAGGAATGAGAAACCTGGTTTCTTTCCTGTCCATATCTCATACGGAGTCTGTTCAACAGACTTTGACGGAACCCTATTCAAAATAAGAATTGCACTTTCTAATGCATGTCCCCAGAAGGATATAGGCAGCTCAGTGCGACTCATCATCGACCTTACCATGTCAAGCAAGGTACGGTTTCTCTCCGTTCAGACACACCATTTAATTGTGTTGTTCCAGGAGGAGTCCATTGTGAAAGAATACCATATTCTTTCAAGTAATCTTGAAACTCATTACTTAAGTATTCGCCACCACGGTCCGACCGTAATGTTTTAATACTCTTGCCTGTTTGTTTTTCAACTTCGTGTCGAAACTCTTTGAATTTCTCAAAAGTTTCCGACTTGTGCATCATTAGATACACATAACCATAACGTGATGCATCATCCGTAAAGGTTACGAAGTATCGATATCCACCTCTAGCCTGGCTAGACATGGGCCCACAAACGTCACTATGAACGAGGGCTAACAGTTCAGTGGCGTGTTCACCTTTACCACTAAAAGGTGATTTAGGCATTTTGCCTAATAAACAGGATTCGCAGACGTCATATGAATTTGGATCAAATCCGTCCAAGTACCCACTCTTCGAAAGTGTGGATATGCGAGTCTTGTTGATGTGTCCCAGACGACAATGCCACAAATAAGTTTCTTCTTTTGAATTACTCATTTTGAGCCTTTTGTTTGTCATTTTACATTTTGGAGATTTATTTATATTCAAAATATAAAGACCATTATTTGCAACGGCACTGCAAATTTCTGCATCATTTTTATATAAATAACACCTGGTGTTTTTAAATACAAAAGTGTACCCATACTGGGTTAACAAAGATACAGAAATAATATTCTTAGTTAAACTAGGAACATAATAACAGTTCAAAAGTTTAAGTACATGCCCCGAGGGCAGTTCCAAAACAAAAGTGCCTACGGCCAAAACAGCAACAGAAGTTCCATTTCCAACTCGTAGATCTACCTCCCCCGAAGCCAGTCTCCTGCTATCATGCAGATCCTGCACATCAGTACAAATATGAGAACCACAGCCAGAATCAAAAATCCAATTTTTATTAAGACTAGAAGTAGTCATATTTATCTCAATAACAAACATACCTGAGGCCGGTGCCTTGCCCGCCTGTATGTCCTCCTTATGTCCCTTGTTCATGCGGCAGTCACGCTTCCAGTGACCTTTCTTGCCGCATTTCAGGCAAACATCTTGAGAGTTGTCCCTTGGCTTCCCAGAAGCCTTTGTTGACTTGGCCTTGCCTTTGTTTCTATGCTTTTTCTTATTAACACCCCCAGTTGCCTTGAGCCCAGCTTTCGGCGTTTGAGATGTTGTTGCAAAGTGCGCCTCGCGCTTGTTGCCTTTCAGAAGCTCTTTCTCTGACTCCTTGAGAATCAACAATAACTCTCCAAGAGTGTCATCCGAATTCATCAATTTGTAGTTCATGACAATCTGTTTCCAAGTATCGGGTAGTGACTGTAGAAGTACATCTATAGCCAGCTCAGCCTCCAAGACTATACCCATATTAGCCAGTTCATCAATATCGGCTATCATTTGAGTCTCATGGACCTCAACAGAACTACCATCAGTCATACGGGAGCGAAAGATTTTCTTCACCAACTCGTACCTCGCCATCCGCTTATTAGTGCGGTGAAGATCTCGCAATCTTGCCATCATATTATAAGGATCCAAGTCCCTATTTTGGCGGCGAAAGTGTTGAGTCATTGAAGCAAGCATGATCGACTGAGCCGTGTCACAATCATCACTGTGAGTTTTCCATAACTCCAGCTCAAGTGGCTCAGTGGGCTTAGGCCCGAGAGGTCTTTGTATCGTATACAGTATCCTCTCCGCCCCAAGGACTATCCTTAGGTTCATTTCCCAATCAGCGAAGTTTGTCCCCTTAAAGACATTGTCACCCATGATGATGTCTCGGACATTTACCTTGCTTGCCATCTTAACTACGATAGTCCAACTATCTAGTTAACGATAAAATGGGTACAGTCAAACTGTTACAAGAAAAATAACATTTTATTAGTCCAACTAATGTTAAAATATTGACGAAATAAATTTTGTAAGCGCGTAAAGCTAAGTATCTGAATGAAATTGCAAATTCAATACTAGCCTCCCACTATTTTCTACAAGTCTCTAACCCTCTGTTGAGTACTCGGGAAATCCAATTTCCTAGTGGGCTAGGATCCCGTTAAATAACACACAACCTTGACTTTGGCCAACAAGTTGTATGATATTTAACTAGGTAGATCTCGAAGATCAATTGGATCTCATCCAATTCCTAGATCCGGTAGGTGGACATCCAAGTCCGAAACATATATATCTAATACATATGTCAATGTATCCAATACATTTTCCTAACCATTTCCTCTGAATCAACTAAGCCTTGGCTTTGGCACAACAAACCTAATGATTCCAGTTAAGCGGGACCCATTGACGAGGAAAGTTTCGTAATCAATGTCGATGGACAAGAAGTGATCTTGACTTTGGCCAACAAATCACAACTTGGACAGGACACCGATGTGGAACAAAACTCTCATGATTCAAACACATCCTCAATTGACAAAGGTCTTGACTTTGGCCAACAAACCAATGCCAATTTCGGATCTTGAGAAAGAATCATTCAACGGAAGGAAAATCGCTTAATATTGTTTGAGGGATTTTTCGCGTAATTGGCAACCAATTAATTTATCTTTGTTAGGTCTCATCATCATACACCCTTAATCATGCTTCTAAAACATCATAAAGCGCGTAAAGTAAAGTAATAGTGATATGCGGATGGATATATAAACAACTTGTTCCTAGAACAAATCACTCCCTTTCCTCTCCCCGCTAGCACTATTCTACTTCTACCCAATTACATAATACAATAAGAGAAACCTCATTTACATTGAGGGGAATTAGGTGAGAAGAGAATACAAAGAGATAAAGAGATAAGGCTGGACACGCAGGTCCAATTTATAAATTCCAAATTTACAATAATTTCTAAAATTACCCTTCCCTTCTAATATCCATCCGATATACACTATTCATACAACACATCCACATTCATTCATTCAAGGCATGTTATACAACCAATCAAATCCAATTAATTAGTCTTTAATTAGGTGACAATACAATGTTCAAACAATTGTTTGCATTTGAGCGAGTCCAACTCGTTTTGAGAATAAATACTTATAGTATGAATTCATGAATTATATCGAACTACTTGTTAAATCCAATTTAAGTCGTATTCAATACTAATCCTTTTATTTAATTCTAAATTAAATATTTACACTTTTATTGTGCTTTTATAACTTAGATTCCAAATCTAGTACTATTGGGTCTCAAAGCCCAACTAACATCTAATGTCTGTTTAATTAAAGTCCGATGGGCTTTCTATTGATTTCTTTAGGCTTGGGCCTTGGTCAATGTGGGTCAAACCCAATTTCCAAGCCCAATAAGGAATCACCCTCATTTGCCATAAAATCAATATCAAGCTCATAAGGCCCAATTAAACATAAAAGCCCATTTATTACATTTGGACTTAAATGGTGTGATTTAGGCCCATTTTGGATCCAATCCAAATGGTCCAAATCTACTTGGCCCAACCAAGCCCATTTATGTCCAAATATAATAGTTTTAGGCCCAATTCAAAATTAAGCCCAATTAACCAAATTTTAAAATTCCAAATTTTATAACTTAATTAATTAAAGTGTATTTTCATGATTAATCCTTTAAATCAATATTCCCAAAATATCAAATTAATCCATTAATCATATTTTTTTATCTTAAATATATGTCCAACATTATTTAATCAAAAAATCAAGTCCCTAATACTCCATCAAGCATTCGGCCAAGGTGATTAAAATGGTTCCGATTTCGTTTTCAATCCAATCGAGTTACAAATCATCATTCCATATTATTTCAAGTCATCTAATGTCTTAAAATTAAAAAATCATCTAGTCCACATGCTTTCATGTATTCGGCCAAGCCTCATTTGGGTTGGAAAAATTAATCCAATTTATTTTCCATGAAATTGATGATGTATAATCCAAATAACATACATCTAAGCATATTTAATCAAGCAAACTCATCAAATCATGCTTCATACAATTTTCCCCAAATAACATCCTAATATATTTGCATGCTCTTTAAGCTCTGATACCATTGTTGAAAAATCTAATCCATGTCCCAAGATCAAAATATTCAAGCAAAATATATATAAAAGAATGAACAATATTGAAGTATGGCGGAATCATACTCACAAAGATCGGAATGCGGATGCGTTTGATGAAACAAAACTTTCTCCTTTGTGCAGTGATGGATTCGGCCAAACAGAAAAGAGAAGCTCCAAGCAATTTTTGATCCTTCCAAGCTCTAAGATGAGTTTCCCATAACACCTTTGTATGATCCCTTGATGGTGCTAGCCAAAGATGTGTTTTTATGTTCCAAACAAACACAAATTCTTCAAGTCTTGCCACAAAACAAATGAAGAAATGGAGAGCCAAAACTTGCTTACTGTTTCGGTAATTTGAGAGGGAGGAGAGATATGATTTTTTGTTACAAAAATCAATTTATATTTATGCCATAATATTTATTAATTAATAATAAACTTATGACACAAATCATGCAATGGCTTAGAGTGTCAAACACTCAATTTCCATGCAAAACCCTTGAGTGCATTGTACACTATCTCCATGCAATGCATCAACAATTAAATAATGCATATAATGACATGTGTCATGTGGGCCCTACACGTTTCCAAATGAAAGTGGGCCCACGTGCACTCACGCGTTCGGGTCCGATATTTCCGAAATACCGAACTTACGTCGCGACGTTAATTAAATCGAATTTAAACAAATAATTGCGCCTAGCGAAATCATTATTTACGTCGCTAACGAATTAATTCTAAATTAACTCGTTTGCCCGAATTAAAATCTAATTTTAATTTCGCGTCGAAATCGAATTTCGATTATTATATCGAATATAATAATTTTACGATTAATTCCAAATTAATCGTTCTCTCTCTTTATATGGTACTTTATCCAAGATAAAGTCTCTCCGTAATTAATCCAAGATTAATCGAGTTTGAATCATACGTCATTGGTGAATCTTCGGGAAGCGACCCAAGAGACCTCTAGATATGTTGGCAGTAAATCCGGTTGTCGAACTATCCGAACACGTACGTACCAAGTACTACGTTTTTACCGATTTACAAGACAAGGTTAGCTTCTAGAAAAACGCCATGCCTACCCAATTCTCTAGAAATATTCTTACTGGAATATTAGATCTATAACAGGCGTAGTATACCGTAGTATAGTGTATATCGAACCAGTATCTGATGATCACATGTAAGGCCTGGGGCTGGAGATGTGTCTGCCCCGTACGATACACATATCGGACATCAAGCAACCAGTCTCTTTGAATCGGATAATCCTGACCTAGTCATATTATCCCGATGGTTGCAACCATTATAGAGTACTAGTTCTGTATCCCTCGCGATCATCATCTCCATATGTCTGAAGTGATACTTCCATCTTGACATCACATCCAATACACTACGATTCTCGATAAACCCAGAAGAGGTGTACACAGAACCCGTTAAAGCCCTGGACCACCAAAACTAAAGTTTACCGATTGTCGTAAGTACTAGCGATGCAAATCTCAGGTTAAGATCATATGCACCTACCCTGAAGCGGACTCCCATAGACACGCAGACATACTACCAATGGGACTCCGCGGGGTCTATCCAGAGCGAAGCTGTTTTCCGTACCATCGGTAAAACACAACCTCCTACCGCACTTGCATAAGTATCCTATACTTAAATATATGAGAACTATGCCGTTGTGCCCTCACAACATGCACGAGTGCAGTACTAGTCTATTCCGCATTATCGATGTCCAATCTCGATAATACTACGACTAGGGATATTTAATGATTAAACCTTTATGGATTGATACTGTCTCATATCATCACAATCTGGAACTAATCATAGGGACTTTTACCATTTATATATCAAAGTAAATAAATTACAAAACGGTAAAAGGCAATTTCATTACTACATAGTTAATTTTGTACAATAATACAATATCATTTACAAAATAGTGACGCTATGGGTCATTACTGTCTAACACATTTTACACAGATATGGAATTCACTCATTCTTATGAGAAGCAGAAGAATATCTCTTTTAAGAATTGATTCGAGACTTGAACAATTTGAGCGCTCAACTTTTCTATTGCGAATAAAAAGTTTTATATTCATATTTGTTATGAATTAATTGTTTATTATAGAATCAATGATGCTTAAGAGATAAAATATTTAGAGTGGTTTAACGGACTTATGACCCGACTCTATTTATGAGATATTCGTGAAGGGCTATATCCATATGTAATGACTATATCGATGGACACCGAAGTTGTTCGGTTTATTTTTTTCATCTATGGTAACGAGAGTTCAACTTCAAGTTTTTAGTGGAATAACGCGGAGTTAATAATTCGTAATATTTGATTAAAGAGTTTAATTAATATTTCAGAATTTTGGAGCTCGGAACCGTAGGTCCATTTGGTCCCCTTGCTAGCTTGATTAATTGTAGCACACCTAATATAATTAGATTGTCTAATAATATGCTCACATTATACTTATATATTATTAATGAGATTAATAATATTTTTTGTCACAAATGAAAATTATGTTAAATTAGTTTAACTTAATGTTTTCTAGAATTCTTTGATTATGAGATAATCAAATCTTGATTATGAGATAATCAAGTTAGTAATAATTATGAGATAATTATTACATCACAATTAAGCTTATGACATCATTATTAAGATAATGAATTTTAAATTATCTTGGAGACAAAATCCAATGGCTTGCCATGCTCTCCAACAATTTATGTCTAAGATTAGGTATGACTTAATTACTTTTATTTGTCCATTTCACATGTCTTTGGATGACACTCCATTCCTTTGTGTTGGCCATTACCATTCAATAACATGTGAAGGATTTGTGATAAGGATAATTATTTTTGGAAGAGAATATTATCTCTATCATCTCCACTCTTTCATTAAGATGAAGGAATACACAATAGTTGTGTGCGAGAAAAATAGGGAATTGAGAGAGAAATGTTGATTTTCTCAAGTGTTGAGAGAAATAGAAACAATAGTGAATTAGATACTTGATATTCTTCATCATTTCTTTCGAAAGGCCAAAAATATTTTGTGACTACTTCATTCTCTAAATTGTTTAGATTTTGATTTTATATCTCTCTAAAAAATTTAGAGTTCATCTTTGTGAGTGAAGCCCGCACTTCGGTTTGTTGGTTTCGAGTCATAGTTCGGAAGATCAGGTGGTTGATCCAAGCGTTGGACATCAAATGAAACTCATCTACATTAAAGGAGAAAAATCCATTCTGCAAGAGTTGGAGGATTTCGGCTACAACAAAGGGAGAAGGCAATGAAAAATTTAAAGGTCCATACCGGAGCCGGTGCCCACATTAGCAACTTCTGCTACCCTTAGGAAAATCGTTTCCTACAATTGGTATCAAGAGCTTAAGGTTGAAAAGTGTTTTTAACCCTTCTCCTTTAAAGTTTTTAGTTTTAATAATTTATATGAGATATAGATTATTAAAATGCATGTTGTGATGAGTAAGCACAATTAGATTCATGAGATGAATGGTTTTAATGTTCATGTGATGAATGTTTACTTTTGATTCATGTGATGAATGTATTGCGTTGATCGTTATTTTTTTCCGGCTCTTATTTTTGGTATTGGGAATGTAAGACCATAAGGTCATATTCTTTCAAGTGTTGTAAGTTCATTTTCTTTGTAATAAGTCCATTATGTAACCCTATTTGTAACTTGGAGGAGCCGATGCCGCGAAGGACTTATGACGAAGAAATTCCGCATATAACTCAACAACACACCATGGAACAAGATTTGAAGACCAATGGGTGTCTTGGATTTATTGTACTAATTAGATTAGTATAGAAAAATAAGAGCACGATCAACATAATTTTTTATATGTATGTTTTTGCATTTTCCAGCCCTGGAAATTGGGTTGCATCGCGATGCAACCCTTCGCGCGCACGATCAACACAATTTTTTATATGTATGTTTTTGCATTTTCCAGCCCTGGAAATTGGGTTGCATCGCGATGCAACCCTTCGCGCGTCACGACGCGCAATGCATGGGAGAACACTGGAGGCTATTGCCTCGATAGCGTCGCGACGCAAGTCTCATCGCGTCGTGACGCGATGCAGATCTGATACTTTTTTAGTTTCTGGATTGTGGGCGCCGCGACGCCGAGCCTGGGTAAAAATGTATGTTTTTAAATTGTTTATTAACATGTCATATAGCCTATGGTGCATACTCTTGTATTTTCACATGCCATAATATGTAGATATGCATGATATTCTAGTCATAAAATATGATTTTATGTAATTTAAAAGTTAAATAAGAATATGAGATGCTTGCAAACGGATTAATAAGATTAATTGGTTTAAAGGTTTAAAAATTACGAATTCAAGTTTTAGAAACAAATGGACATGATGAGTATATTATTTTCCTTGGTATATCGGATGGAAACCCGGACGTAAATTCCATAGCCGATTCCGATTGGACGGTAATATGGTCTGCACTCGGGATACAATACCACGTACCTTTGGAATAAATAATGTATTTTTATCAATTAAATGGTTTAATGACATTTGGTTCGTTCGTTGAATTCTAAATTTTAAAACCTATTAGTGACTAATAATTTAATAGTTAAATTGATTATATCACTAAAACAACTTGATTAAATTTGTTTAATTAAGTTAATTGGTTAATATAGACTAATCGGGATTAGTGAATAAAATTTTAAGAGTTAAAATTGGTTAGATCACTAATAATCCACTAGTATTAATAAAGATATATTTTTAGCCGAGCATAATCTTAATACATTAGAAACTAGTGTGATAGAAACCTTAAACTTCAAAATAGTGAGTGAGAGAGGGGTATACCACAATATATCCCGCGATCTCCATTGTTATTCAGAAATGTGAGATTCAAAATGCGCCTCGAGACGGCTTTGATCCCGTCCCCCTACGGATGGTGTCCATTTTGGGTCAATATCAGGTTTGGATTCCGAGATGATAGGGACTCTAGACGTATCTAGTGATTTGACCTACCCTACGGTGGCACTACACTAGTTAAGTCCAAGGGTTCCGAAATAATGGGTCACACTCACAAAGGAATGATTAAGTTGTTAATCAAAGCTTCCTTGATCAAAATGACGGTAGTTGATTGATATAGGTGTAGGCATTGCATTTTTGCATATCAGCCCGATGATGAGTCTCGTATGGAGACACTACCTCTTTAGTTGTGAAAGTCGCGGGAAACGGACGTTGGAAGGGTAAAGTTGGAAAATTGAATTTTTGTTGGATTTAACCTCGTTGTTTGGCTTCGGGTTGCTCGTTGGACCTTTGTTTTAAAACACACCAAACCCATTAAAACACATCTCACAAATTAAATAATTAAAACATTTAAAATACATGTCACAAACTAAATAAATCCAATTAAATTAAATAAAACACATGTCACAAATTAAAATTCATTTCCCAAATTAAAGTATTCAAATTAAATTCCAAAAAAACATTCCTAATTTAATTAAATCACCTACCAATTAAAAAAATCCTTACCTAAATAAAAGAAATCAAATCAAATCCCTACCAAATCAAATCCAATCACAAATCCAAATTAGGAGATCTATTCCTTATTAGAAACCAATTAGGAGATTCTCTCATACTCAAATTAGGAAAGTCTTCTCTCTTTGCCTATAAAAAGAGGCCTTCACTCCCATTCACAACCCTAGCACATATCCTTCTCTCAAGCACGTCCAAGCACTTTGTGAAGCCTCCTTTGCACGCCCAAAGCCCTTCCAATAGCCTCCATTGCCGCAACACCAAGCCAACAAACCCTCCAATTGCCGCATCTTCTCTTCTTCACCAACACCACTCACGCCCAAGCCCTTTTCACAACCCTCCATTGCCGAGTTCCAGCCACCATTCACAGCCCTAAAACACCTTAAAATAAGCCTCAAATACAGCCCCAAAGTCGCACAAAAGACCCCCCATTCACAGCTCCAATTCAGCGCCCAAAACAGTCCCGAAACACCCCTCACTGCACCTTGAACTGCACAGTTTCGTCCCCTGTTCTGGTCAATATTTGTTGCGACTTTAGCCCCCAAAACAGTCCTAAAATCATCTAGAAACCATCCTAAAAACCTCCAAAAAGTTTCCCTAAAAAATCCTTACAAACGCACCTCCCTAAGCCACCAAAATCATCCAAAACAGTCCACAAAATCACCAAAACAGTGACACAAAAACGCAGCGACCAAACGGCAGTGAAACGGACTTAAAACAGCAGCCCAAGCATCAAAACAACAAGGAAAAACAGTGAGCAAACAAATCGGGAAAGCATCGGATCGATCTCCCTTCCAACGGACGTGTAACGCCCTTTCTTAGACGACTAAAGAGGTTAGACCTGAGGGCACCTTGTACTTATCTTCTTTCGTTTATTTTATTTATTTTGAAATATTATTGCATGAGAGTCGTTTGAGGCATGATGTGATTGTTGGATGAGCGGGATATGTGTTCCCTTTTGTGGTATATCGGATGGAAACCCGGACGTAAATTCCGTAGCCGATTCCGAATGGACGGTAGTATGGTCTGCACTCGGGATACAATGCCACGTACCACTTAAGATACACGTATCTCGTCTCATCCCAACTTGTATTTGAGCATGTTATTATAGTCTTTAGGTTATTGTTTATTATTTAAAGCATGGTTTAATTTAGTTTGTTATTTATTTGTTAAAGCATGTTTAGGTTGATCATTATGCATGTTCTTAGTTTATGATGCGTTTGGGTAATGATTTATACATGTTGATTTAATGGTTCAATATGCTTGTTGTGTTACATTGCGTGGAATTATTTGGATGAAAGCATGTTAGATCTAAGTACCCTTGAGCATGAATGTTGAATAGATTCGGTTAGTTTATTGCACAAATTATATCATCACAAGTGACATAAGTAAGGGACCATTCCGAACCCAACGGTTTGAGGTCTTCCCTTGCGAGGGGTGAGTGCGGCCTTAAATCTTTGTCCCGGTTCACACCGGGTGGCGACTCCATGTTATTTCGTACTTCCCAACTAGGCCGCGAGCCTGGAACAGTGTCATCAAGTTCTGTTGTCTACAGTCTGGCGACTCCACTGGGGATTTAAAGAATTGGCCTCGAAATCATGTCTTGTGATTTGTATGATTTGTGCTTTAGTTGACCGTTTCTATAGTGGGTTGATGGGGTTTTAACCAAAGGCACTGTTAAAGCTAGGTGATGGTTGGGTGTCTTCCTTCACTCACTACCCTTCGGGGAAAAGCTGTGAAGGCACCTAGATAAATCATTACTTGTAGCTCGTCGTGACAGACTAGTTTGGAGGACTCGTTGTTTATTCCTGACACCAAGCGATAAGAGCCTAAGGGGCTTGGGTACTTAAGAGAGCCTCGCTCCACCCTCCCTCTGGGGAATCTACAAAGGGAAATCCATTCGACAGTTAGTCACACACCGTAACTCGTTGGCACGTACCGTAAGGTATAAAAAAGGTGCACTCACTTGGTCGCTTGAACCATTGAGTGGGGAGTCCTAGTTATGGGTAATCCTTCGTCAAACGAGAGCCTTTGTCCACACCCTCGTAAACCCACATGTGAACCATAGTTGTATGACCTATTGGGGCCACCCTTTATGCTTTTGATAACCCCATGCATATTATGTCTCATACATCCCATGCATCTCATGCATACATGAATCATGTTAAACCTCGTGTCTTAAAAGCCATCATAGATATCCGTTGGGTTAGAAAAAAGAAAGACTTGTCAAAAGGAGAGTTTAGCAAACATTGACATCGGGAAAGGAAATGGAAATCGAGAGAGACCCAAAGACAAAACTGACAAGGATAGAAGACCATGGGGGCCTCCAAAAAAAAAAAGAAAGAAAAAAGAAAAAAAAAGAAAAAAAAAAAAAAAAGAAAAAATTGTTGTTTTTTTTAGTCTTTGATAGTTAGACATAAATCCAATGAAATCGTTTGCTTTAGGATGAAATCTTAGAAACGATAAACCCTTGATGTGCTTTTATCTGATGCTTTGAGTGATTTCTATGTTAGACTCGTAAGCACTTAATTGTAGGTTCTTAGCGGTGAAAACCTGAGTAGTTGGCAAGATGACTAGTTGAAAAAGATTGTAGGTCGGTGAATGACCGTTTGCTTAGATGTCTATCTTGATTTGCTTATGTTATGATGTGTGGTATGGCTGAAAATGAAAGAAAAGTCTCTAAAGAAAAGAATTGAACCGCCTATAACCGATAAGCGTGATGAAGCTACCCATGGGCGAGTATTAGGACCACCATGAGGAGAAATGCTACCTTAAAGGGTAGGTGTGTTGAAAAAAAAAAAGAAAGAAAAAAAAAAAAAAGAAAAGAAAAGAAAGAAAAAAAAAGAAGTTCAAAATGAAAAGAAAAAAAAAAAAAAAGTAGAAAGAAAGAGACAAAGAGAAAGAAAACATACCACATTGAGCACAGAAAAGCAACTGCAGGGCATAATTGAGACATCTAGGTTGGTTTGACCCATCGATCCCGATTTTTGACGAAATCATTGAGTTGGCTTACTTGGGGGTGAATCTGCGAATGAACGTTTGCACACACACACTTTGAGTCTGGCTGAGATCATTTATCCAAAGACTTAGATTTGAGTTACATTGGTTGTTTGAAGGTTCTTTGGTTTCATTACTAGGCATTCTTTGAGGACAATGATATGTATAACTATTGGGACTATTTCGTAGAATGTGATATAGCATGATGATATGGAAGGCCCCACATATGGTTCATCTTGACCAAATACAAACAGCGGAGAGCAGAAAGCTAAACCAAGACTGGGGTGACCAGTCTACCACACCGCGAATCAGGGACATAACAAGATATTAAGTCATGAAACCAGAAAGAAGACTGAGCAATCACCTGAAGAACTGGCGGAAGACATAATCCAATGGAATAGGAAATTCATTCATGCATGCATGCATACACGTAACGTATTTTGCATTCTTTTTTTTTTGTGTTTGTTTTGTTTTGTATTCACAGGTTTCAAAGAAGAAAAAGAGAAAGCGGCAAAGACAAGCCAACCAGAATCAACAACATATGAGTAGTAGTTTTGGGGATGAGTCCCGGGGGCGAGGCCCACACCAGCATTGATATCAGTTTTAGGGATGAGTCCCAGGGTTGAAGCCCGCGTTGTCAGCATCAGTTTCAGGAATGAATCCTAGGGCCGAGGCCCACATCAGCAGAGTTTTGGAATGAATCCGTGAATGAATCCCAAGGCCGAGGCCCACACCGTCATAGTTTTGGAAGGAATCCAAGGATGAGTCTCAGGGTCGAGGCCCACTTCATCAGAGTTTTGGAATGAATCCGGGAATGAATCCCAGGGCCGAGGCCCACACCGTCATAGTTTTGGAAGGAATCCGGGAATGAGTCTCACGGTCGAGGCCCACCTTATCAGCAGTTTGGGGAATGAATCTCAGGGTCGAGACCCACATCGTCAGAGTTTCGGGAATGAATCCCAGAGGAATGAATCCCACATCGCTAGAGTTTTGGAGTGAATCCAGGGAATCAATCCCAGGGCCGAGGCCCACGTCGTCAGAATTTGGAATGAATCCGGGAATGAATCCCAGGGCCGAGGCCCACATCGTCATAGTGTTGGAATGAATCCGGGAATGAATCCCAGGGTCGAGGCCCATATCGTCAGAGTGTTGGAATGAATCCCAGGGTCGAGGCCCATATCAGCAGTTTTCGAGAATGAATCCCAGAGGGTCGAGGCCCACATTGTCAGCAGTTTCGGGAAAGAGTCCCAAGGTTGAGTCCCACATTAGTATCAGTCTGGGGCGAGGCCCACGTCAGTATCAGTTGAGGGCGAGGCCCACATTAGTATCAATTTGGGGCGAGGCCCATATCAGCTTGGGGGCGAGGCCCTAAATCTATATCAGTTTAAGGGCGAGACCCATATCAGCTTAGGGGCGAGGCCCCACATCAGTATCAGTTTGAGGGTGAGGCCCATGTCAACTTGGGGGGCGAGGCCCACATTAGCATCAGTGACAGACTTGCCGGGTATGGCACTCTGGGGGCGAGGCCCACATTGGTTCAGCATCGGTTTCTGCCGGGTATGGCACTCTGGGGCGAGGCCCACATTATTATCAGCATCAGTTTAGCCGGGTATGGCACTCTGGGGGCGAGGCCACATTATCATCAGCATCAATAGCAGGCTTGCCGGGTATGGCATTCTGGGGGCGAGGCCCACATTGGTTCAGCATCGGTTTCTGCCGGGTATGGCACTCTAGGGGCGAGGCCCACATCAATTCAGCATCAGTTTCTGCCGGGTATGGCATTCTGGGGGCGAGGCCCACATCAATTCAGCATCAGTTTCTACTGGGTATGGCATTCTGGAGGCGAGGCCCACATTAGTTCAGTATCAGTTTCTGCCGGGTATGGCATACTGGGGGTGAGGCCCACATCAGCATCAGATCGAGGGGCGAGGCCCATATCAGTTCGGGCACAAGGCCCATGGAATAAAGCCCACCTTCAAAAAAGCTTGGGAATAAAGCCCACATTCGGTACAGTTCAGGAACAAAGCCTGCATTCAGTTCAAACTCGGGAATAAAGCCCACATTCAGTACAGTTCGGGAATAAAGCCTGCATTCAGTTCAGTTCAGGAAGAAAGCCTATATTCAGTTCAGTTCGGGAATAAAGCCCATATTCAACACAGTTCAGGAAGAAAGCCTACATTCAGCTCAGTTCGGGAATAAAGCCCACATTCAGTACAGTTCAGGAAGAAAGCCTACGTCCAGCAAACTCGGGAATAAAGCCCACATTCAGTACAGTTCAGGAAGAAAGCCTGCATTCAGCTCAGTTCATGGAATAAAGCCCACATTCAGTACAGTTCAGGAAGAAGAAAGCCTACGTCCAGCAAACTCGGGAATAAAGCCCACATTCAGTACAGTTCAGGAAGAAAGCCTGCATTCAGCTCAGTTCATGGAATAAAGCCCACATTCAGTACAGTTTGGGAATAAAGCCTACATCCAATGCAGTTCGGGAATAAAGCCCACAGTCCAAACAATCAGGGAATAAAGCCCTATCTCTACACAGTCAGCAGTTCGGGAATAAAGCCCAGAGGAATAAAGCCTCATCTCAACACAGTTCGGGAACAAAGCCCAAAGGAATAAAGCCTCATCTCAATACAATTCGGGAACAAAGCCCAGGGGAATAAAGCCCTATCACAATACAGTTCGGGAACAAAACCCAGGGGAATAAAGCCCTATCACAACACAGTTCGGGAACAAAACCCAGGGGAATAAAGCCCTATCATTACATCAGTTCGGGAACAAAGGCACCTCGCCATCACATTCAACACAACGGGAACAAAGCCCAGGAACAAAGCCCACTCTCTACACAGTTCGGGAACAAAACCCACAAATGGTTCGGGAACAAAGCCCAGAGGTCGAGGCATCTCGCCATCACATTCAGTTCGGGAACAAAGCCCACATGTGGTTCGGGAACAAAGCCCAGAGGTCGAGGCACCTCGCCATCACACTCAGTTCGGGAACAAAGCCCAGGGAATAAAGCCCACTCTCTACACAACTCGGGAACAAAGCCCACAGATGGTTCGGGAACAAAGCCCAGGGGGGTCGAAGTGCCTCACCATCATATCAGTTCAGTTCGGTAGTATTTCTAGAGATCGCAGCATCTTGCAGGGATGAACCTCAGGGGTCGAAGCACCTCACCACCAGATCAACTCAGTTCGAATCAACATGGCAAGTCAGGTGGCAGCTGGCGAGCCAGGTAAGTGAAAATGCATTGCACGTACTTTGATAGGATTGTCATTGTCACACACTGCACAAGTCCCATCAAAGTGGGGGCGACTGTAGGCATTGCATTTTTGCATATCAGCCCGATGATGAGTCTCGTATGGAGACACTACCTCTTTAGTTGTGAAAGTCGCGGGAAACGGACGTTGGAAGGGTAAAGTTGGAAAATTGAATTTTGTTGGATTTAACCTCGTTGTTTGGCTTCGGGTTGCTCGTTGGACCTCTGTTTTAAAACACACCAAACCCATTAAAACACATCTCACAAATTAAATAATTAAAACATTTAAAATACATGTCACAAACTAAATAAATCCAATTAAATTAAATAAAACACATGTCACAAATTAAAATTCATTTCCCAAATAAAGTATTCAAATTAAATTCCATAAATAACATTCCTAATTAATTAAATCACCTACCAATTTAAATAAAATCCTTACCTAAATAAAAGAAATCAAATCAAATCCCTACCAAATCAAATCCAATCACAAATCCAAATTAGGAGATCTATTCCTTATTAGAAACCAATTAGGAGATTCTCTCCTACTCAAATTAGGAAAGTCTTCTCTCTTTGCCTATAAAAAGAGGCCTTCACTCCCATTCACAACCCTAGCACATATCCTTCTCTCAAGCACGTCCAAGCACTTTGTGAAGCCTCCTTTGCACGCCCAAAGCCCTTCCAATAGCCTCCATTGCCGCAACACCAAGCCAACAAACCCTCCAATTGCCGCATCTTCTCTTCTTCACCAACACCACTCACGCCCAAGCCCTTTTCACAACCCTCCATTGCCGAGTTACAGCCACCATTCACAGCCCTAAAACACCTAAAATAAGCCTCAAATACAGCCCCAAAGTCGCACAAAAGACCCCCCATTCACAGCTCCAATTCAGCGCCCAAAACAGTCCCGAAACACCCCTCACTGCACTTGAACTGCACTGTTTCGTCCCCTGTTCTGGTCAATATTTGTTGCGACTTTAGCCCCCAAAACAGTCCTAAAATCATCTAGAAACCATCCTAAAAACCTCCAAAAAGTTTCCCTAAAAAATCCTTACAAACGCACCTCCCTAAGCCACCAAAATCATCCAAAACAGTCCACAAAATCACCAAAACAGTGACAAAAAACGCAGCGACCAAACGGCAGTGAAACGGACTTAAAACAGCAGCCCAAGCATCAAAACACAAGGAAAAAACAGTGAGCAAAACAATCGGGAAAGCATCGGATCGATCTCCCTTCCAACGGACGTGTAACGCCCTTTCTTAGACGACTAAAGAGGTTAGACCTGAGGGCACCTTGTACTTATCTTCTTTCGTTATATTTTATTTATTTTGAAATATTATTGCATGAGAGTCGTTTGAGGCATGATGTGATTGTTGGATGAGCGGGATATGTGTTCCCTTTTGTGGTATATCGGATGGAAACCCGGACGTAAATTCCGTAGCCGATTCCGAATGGACGGTAGTATGGTCTGCACTCGGGATACAATGCCACGTACCACTTAAGATACACGTATCTCGTCTCATCCCAACTTGTATTTGAGCATGTTATAGTCTTTAGGTTATTTGTTTATTATTTAAAGCATGGTTTAATTTAGTTTGTTATTTATTTGTTAAAGCATGTTTAGGTTGATCATTATGCATGTTCTTAGTTTATGATGCGTTTGGGTAATGATTTATACATGTTGATTTAATGGTTCAATATGCTTGTTGTGTTACATTGCGTGGTGGAATTATTTGGATGAAAGCATGTTAGATCTAAGTACCCTTGAGCATGAATGTTGAATAGATTCGGTTAGTTTATTGCACAAATTATATCATCACAAGTGACATAAGTAAGGGACCATTCCGAACCCAACGGTTTGAGGTCTTCCCTTGCGAGGGGTGAGTGCGGCCTTAAATCTTTGTCCCGGTTCACACCGGGTGGCGACTCCATGTTATTTCGTACTTCCCAACTAGGCCGCGAGCCTGGAACAGTGTCATCAAGTTCTGTTGTCTACAATAGGAATAAGAGTTATTTCAGATATATTAATCAATTGAGAATGTCTCAATTTATCATGTGAATACTTGAACTACCCTACTGCAGAACTTATTTATGGGATGATAGATAACCGTGACATAATAATTCTTTTAGGTTTCTAATTCATTATACATTGATCATGCATCATATTTAATTTTATGCCTAAATATTTGACAATTTTAATATGCGATAAATGAATGTTGAATACGCGTTTATTATTTTTCAGCCATGACATCTGCAATTATCTCAATTCTCAAACAACAAGAAAAATTAACCGGGGAAAATTATGTTAAATGGAAAAGTGATATGAATTCTATTTTGGTCTGCTAAGACCTTAAATTTGTCCTAATGGAGGAGTGTCCTCTTGAGCCAGCACCTAATGGTGGCAGAGTTGCACACAATGCCTATAATAATTGGATTAAGGCTGATGAGAAAGCCCATAGCTATTTGATAGCATCCATTTTGAGGTTCTTGCTGTACAACATCAGCCTATGACGACAACATCATTGATTATGCAGTCTTTACAGAACATGTTTGGGCAGCCTTCGGAGCGGGCACAACATAAGGCTATTACCTCTATATTAACCGCTAGGATGAAGGAAGGTACATTCGTCCGAGACCATGTGTTAAAGATGATGTCTCATCTAAATATGAATGAAATCCATGGTGCACGTATCAATGTGCAAAGCCATGTGATAATGATCATGGAAACACTTCCGAAGAGTTTCATGCAGTTTAAAAGCAACCGTTTAATGAACAAGTTGACTTTAATGTTGACTGGACTGCTAAATGAGCTCACCAATTACGAGTCCATGATGATGGGTCCTCATAGGTCCAATGTTGAGGCAAATGTTGCCGAATCTTCTAAATCTGCAAAGAAGAAGAAGAAAAAGCAATTGGAAGGTAAAGGCAAAGCCAATGAAAAAGAAAAACAACAAAAGTTCTAAAGGTGACAATGCCAAAGGAAAATATTTCCATTATGAACAACAAAGGGCATTGGAAAAAGAATTGTCCAAAATACTTAGCTGAGCTTAAAGAGAAAAAAGAATGCAGGTAAATATGATTTACTTGTTATTGAGTCTCTTTTGGTGGAGGATGATAAATCCATTGAATTGTTGATTCTGGTGCCACTAATCATGTTTGTTGTTCTTTACAACTACTTGATTCATGGAAGGACCTTGCAGAAGGTAGCTTCACATGAGAGTTGGGACAGAAAATGTTGTTTTAGCTAGAGCAGTGGGAGTTTCCAAATTAAACTTTAATAATAGTTATTTATGTTTGAATGATGTGCTTTATATTCATGGTTTTCGCAGGAATTTGATTTCTGTAACAAAACTCATGGAACATGGTTTTTATATTTCATTTAATAATAAATCAGTTATTATTGGTAGAAATAGATTAAAAATATGTACAGGAAACTCCGAGAATAATCTATATGTATTAAGTTCGTTAATGCATGAATCACTGCTTAATACTCAAATGTTTAAGACTGAAAGATCTAAAACTAAACGGCAAAAGATTTCTCATGATGACACATATCTATGGCATCTTAGACTTGGTCATATCAACCTTGACCGGATAGATAGACTAATTAAAAACGGAGTTTTAAATCAGTTAAAACTTGGTGTTTTACCTGTCTGCGAATCATGTTTAGAAAGGAAAATGACTAAGAGACCTTTTACTGGAAAATGGATAAGAGCCAAAGAAACACTTGAGCTAATACATTCAGATATTTGCGGATCGATGAATGTAAAAGCCCGAGGTGGTTATGAATACTTCGTCACTTTCATTGATGATTATTCAAGATATGTGCATGTTTACCTAATGCAACACAAGTCAGATACATTTGAAAAGTTCAAAGAATATCGTGCTGAGGTTGAGAACCAATTAGGTAAAAACATCAAAATTCTATGATCTGATCGTGAAGGAGAATACCTAGATAGAGACTTCGAGGAATTCTTAGTTGAGCATGGAATTGTTTCACAGCTCACAACACCTGAAACACCACAACAAAATGGTGTTGCAGAAAGGAGAAATCGGACCCTACTAGACATGATGAGATCAATGTTTAGTTATAGCATTATACCTAGTTCATTCTGGAGGTATGCATTGGAAACAACAATGTAGTTCCTGAATGTAGTTCCTTCCAAGTCTGTTCCTAAGACTCCCTTAGAGTTGTGGAATGGTCTTAAAACTAGTTTACGATATTTCTGCATATGGGGGTGTCCAACACATCTACTTAAGAACAAGACTACTAAGTTGGAACCACGTTCACAGATGTGCCTATTTGTAGGCTATCCTAAGGAAATTAAGGGTGGATTCTTTTATAGTCCAAAAGATATGAGAGAGTTCAATCCTCGAAGTAAAGTGTTACTTGAGTTGTTACTTGCTGGTACGACCAGTACACCATTGTCAAATGTTGACAAAGACATTACACCTTCAACATCTGAAAGTAAGATGCAAGTTTATCAGGATATCATACCACATAGACGTAGTGGGAGGGTTATAAGACAACCTGAACGCTATCTAGGAAATGGATAGGTGCAAGTTGTTGTATCTTGTGATAGTATAGATGATCCATTGACCTATCGTAATGCAATGGAAGATACTGAAAAAGAGGAATGGCTCAAAGCCATTAACCTTGATATGGAGTCCATGTACTCTAACTCGGTCTGGGAACTTGTAAATCAACCTGATAGAGTAAAACCCATATGTTGCAAGTGGATCTACAAGAGAAAAAGAGGAATAAATGGGAAAGTACAGACTTTCAAGGCTAGGCTAGTGGCAAATGGTTGTAGACGCTGGATTTCTCCCAAGGTCCACAATCGAGAATTTGTAGTATGAGGCACTAGCGATCATGTAAAACAAAGGTAGAGTGAGCGGGGAGTACTGCCCACCGGTATGGTGGGTGTCGTAGGCACTCCGATGCTCAAGTCGGTAGTGAAGACGAACGGTAAATAAGGAAGAGCAATGTCTGAAGTTACCTTGACCTCTGTTGACTGCCGTGAGGGCGGTAGGCCGGTGTTTAGATAGTAAGAGGCTCTGAGAGCTCAAGTTTGAGAGCTAAGACTTGAATGAATCTGTATTTCAAGTTATCTCATATATATAGGTTGATATGTATTACCTTTATAGTTGGCACAATATTGTATTTATTGAGTTGGGACTCATAACGTGTTTGGTGTTTCTGCTTTCGGTGGGGGAGAATATTTGCATGTGGAGTTGGTGTATTTGTTAGCAAAAAGGGGTTTACGGTAGTTGAGAGATTAAAATGAAGAATGAAACGTGTCTTGGGCTTCTTGAGGTCTAGTGTGTTGGACTACTGTCTTTGGCTTTACCCATCCACAGATTATAAGTGGAAAGACTATTTTACCCTTGGGCCCAAATTTGGCCCGTACAGTTTGCTCCATACTCTCTAAGTCAAATAGTCTTTAACTTGGAGAGTACTTTGTCGAGTGTATCATCTGGGATCTGATTTTGGTATGTTGACGTTTTCAATGTAGTCTGGACTAGTTAAAGGCCTGGACTTCAACTTAACTCTACAAGAACCATGAGGAACGTTCCCAATCGACTGAACTAGTTGAAGGTCAGGATAATCCTCATGCAACGGATCAAAGGACCAGGGGAGTCTTCAATGTCGTCTGGACCAGATGAAGGCCGGGTCTTGAACTTGACTCTACATGAGCCATGAGGCATGTTCCCAGTTGACTGAACCGGTTGAAGGTCAGGATAATTCTCATACTACCGGTCAAACGACCAGAGGAGTCTTCAATGTCGTATGGACCAGATGAAGGCCAGGTCTTGAGCTTGACTCTTCATGGGCCATGGGGCATGTTCCCAATCGACTGAACCAGTTAAAGGTCGGGATAATTCCCATACTACTGGTCAAGGGACCATGAGAGTCTTCAATGTCGTCTGGACTAGATGAAGGCCAAGATAATCCTCATGTGACGGGTCAAATGACCAGTAGAGTCTTCAATGTCGTCTGGATCAAATGAAGGTCAGGTCTTGAACTTGACTCTACATGAGTCATGGGGCATGTTCCCAGTCGACTGAACCAGATGAAGGTTATGATAATTCCCATACTACTGGTCAAATGACCAAGGGAGTCTTCAATGTCGTCTGGACCAGATGAAGGCCATGTCTTGAGCTTGACTCTACATGAGCCACATGGCATGTTCCCAATCGATTGGACTAGATGATGGCCAGGATAATCTCCAATCGACTGGTCCTAAAAAGGCACCAGGTGGAGTCTTCAATGTCGTCTGGACCAGATGAAGGTCCAGCTCTTGAGCTTGACTTTACGTGAGTCATGGGGAATGTTCCCAGTCGACTGAACCAGATGAAGGTCAGGATAATCCCCATACTACGGGTCAAAGGACCAGTGGAGTCTTCAATTTTGTCTAGACCAGATGAAGACCAGGTCTTCAACTTGACTCTATATAAGCCATGGGGAATGTTCCCAGTCGACTTAACCAAATGAAGGTCAGGATAATCCCCAAACTACGGGTCAAAGGATCATGGAAGTCTTCAATGTCGTCTGGACCAGATGAAGGCCAGGTCTTCAACTTGACTCTACTTGAGCCATAGGGAATGTTCTCAGTCAATTGAACGAGATGAAGGTCAGGATACAAGCGTGTAGTGTCGATTAGGATCTATGTTACGCCCCAAGCTACACGCTGAGATATTAACTAGGTCATTCTTAATTAGTCCCAAGTCAACGACGTGTTGTGTTGATTGGGTTATTCTTTAATCCCAAAGTTACACACATGTAGATGCCGAATGAGATGCACATCAAGCCCCAAGCGATATAAGTGTCTGAGATCCACAAAAAGTCTCAAGTTACACACATGTAGATGTTGAATGGGATGCACATCAAACCTTAAACTATACACGCGTCTGGGATCCACAATAAGTCTCAAGCTACACACATGTAGATGTCGAATGGGATGCACATCAAAACTCAAGCTATACATGCGTCTGGGATCCACAACAAGTCCCTAGCTATATACATGTAGATGTCGAATGGGATGCACAACAAACCTCTAGCTATACATGTTTGGGATCCACAACAAGTCCCAAGCTACACATATGTAGATATCGAATGAGATGCACATCAAACCTCAAGCTATACACGCATGTGATCCACAACAAGTCCCAAGCTACATACATATAGATGTCGAATGGGATGCACAACAAACCTCAAGCTATACATGTCTGGAATCCACAACAAGTCACAAGCTACACACATGTAGATGTTGAATGGGATGCATAATAAACCTCAAGCTATACATGCCAAGTCCCAAACTACACACATGTAGATGTCGAATGTGATGCACAACAAACCTCAAGATATACATGCTTGGGATCCACAACAAGTCTCAAGCTACACACATGTAGATGTCGAATGGGATACACATCAAACCTCAAGCTATACATGCTTGGGATCCCCAACAAGTCCTAAGCTACACACATGTAAATGTCAAATGAGATGCACATCAAACTTCAAGCTATACATGTCTGAGATCCATAACAAGTCCCAAGCTACACACATATAGATGGCGAATGGGACACACATCAAACCTCAAGCTATATACGTCTGGGATCCACAACAAGTCTCAAGCTATACACATGTAGATTTTGAATGAGGCATAGGCTTCATTCTGAGTCTTCATTTGTGTATGTCGACTGAGATGTCTTAACACCAAATCTTCATACATGCATGTCGACTGGAATGTTTTCACACCAAGTCTCCATATAGTGTCGAGTGAGATATCCTTCTAAGTCTTCTTTTATGCACGTCGATTGGAATATCTTCACACCAAGTCCCCATATTGTGTCGAGTGAGATGTCATTTGTAAGTCTTCTTTCATGCACGTCGACTGGAGTGTCTTCACACCAAGTCCCCATGTTGTGTCGAGTGGGATGTCCTTTGTAAGTCTTCTTTCATGCACGTCGACTGGAGTGTCTTCACACCAAGTCCCCATATTGTGTTAAGTGGGATGTCCTTGCTAAGTCTTCTTTCATGCACGTCGACTGGAATGTCTCACACCAAATATGCATATATGTAGTGCCAAGTGTGATGCCATTGCCAAGTCTTCTTTTTTGTGATATCGACCAGGACATCCTCTTCAGGCCAAGTCTTCATTGCATCGTCGTATGAGGTGAATGGTAGGAAATGTGTTCTCCTGAGGGATGCGCTTGATCCTGTCGTTTGAAGAGCATGTTGGCTGGGACAAATGGACTTGATGAAGGTCCATGAGACTATGGTCGAATGGACTTGATGGAGGTCCATGAGACTATGGTCGAATGGACCTGATGGAGGCCCATGAGACTATGGTCGAATGGACCTGATGGAGGCCCATGAGACTATGGTCGAATGGACCTGATGGAGGCCCATGAGACTATGGTCTAATGGAACTGATGGAGGCACATGAGACTATGGTCGAATGGACCTGATGTGGTCGAATGGACTTAATGGAAGTCAATGAGGCTACGGTCGAATGGAGTCTACAGCTGATGGCGATCCATCCATGTAGTGTGGAGAATATAATTATCTTCTCATGTCGTCTGAAAGAGATGACAATCCATCCATGTAGTATGGAGGTGATGGGCATCCACCTCGTCATATAAAGAATATGATAATTGTAACACCCCAAATAAATTTACGGACTAAATTATTAAGTTTGTGGAAGTTGGAATTAAAGATGCGGTTTAGGACAAGTTTAGGGTGGCAAACGAATTTTTGCCATATTAGTATTTATTTATTTATTTCACACACACACACACTGTTAGCATATACGAAAGAAAGAAAATTAAAGATAAGAAAAAGAAGGAAGACAGAGAGTAGGCGAGAGAAAAAAAGAAAGAAAAAAGAGAAGAGAAGTTTCGGTCCCAATCCGTAGTTCTAATCCGACTGAGTCCTTAAGGAAAAGTGTAGATCTCGTTGAGAGGATCATTTTGGTGGTGGTTTCATCTTGGGAAACTTCCAATTTTCGGTGAAATCTCGGTAAGAAACTTTTTATGGTTTTTCTTGATTTCCCGTTGATCCGAAACTCCGATCGACAAACCGTCAGCGCCATTAGATCCGGGAGAGAGAGGGGAACGCTCGGCCGTCGGAAAATTTCCGATCGGACCGGCGCGTGAAGCTCACGCACTCCCTTTTGTGGCGGCGCGTGAGGACCACGCGTGGCCTGGCCAATCGGCGCGTGTCCACCACGCGCCAGGCAGTATCTTCGCGCCGACTTCCCGAGTCTCCTCCGCGAATTTCAGACCATTCCGAGTAGTTACGGACCTCCGAATCTTAAATTTCGTTAGGATTGCGAGAACGACCGTATCACGTTTCTTGCATATTCTTTCATTTATTCTAGTTAGGATTATGTTCCTTATAGTAAACTCTCTTGTCTGTTAGGTGATCATGATACCATAAGCAGGGACGGTCCTGCTGCCTAGTTCCTTTCTCAGTAGTCAGCTCACCAGGTGCGTGGATAAACCTGTAACATTGATGTTTTCAAAAGTATATAGTATGTATGTTTTCTTAAATGAATTTTAAGGTAATGCATTAAATGAGTTTGTTTTCAGAAAGTTTATATATTTTGCTATAAGGTATGGATCGAATATTGATTATGTTGAAATCATGTGTTCGTGATATATGAGAAACTTGCATGATTTGAGATTATGAGCATGGATTTTGGAAATGATTTTTATGTTATGATGCACCCCGTGTACTTATATGTGCCAGATTATTGCCATGAGATAAGGTCTCATGTTGCCAGTTATTGCCGTGAGATAAGGTCTCACGTTGCCAGTTTGCTCCGGATGCCAGTTTTGCCGTGGGGAAGCCCCATGTTGCCAGCTTTGCCGTATTTGACATGAGGTTGTGCATATAGATGAATAAACAGATTTATCTTTACAGAGTATTTTTGAGCAGTATGAGTTTTATGAGAAATGAGATTTATGATATGAGTTTTTTGAGAAATGAGATTTACGATTTCAAGTAAATGTTTGAGATATCGATTTACAGCTTATGTATTTATTTATATTATGAAAGACTTGTTCGATCCACCTTGTTACTTGATTATCCACGGCACTGAGCTGTGATCCATTGCACTAAGCGTGAGCTTACCCCACATTCCTTAACATTTCAGGTTTAGCAGATTAGTAGATCGTTCTTTCATCTGTTGTTTCGTCATCATTCCTGCCAGTAGAGAAAAGGTTGTGCCAACAGTAGAGTGTCTTTATTATGTTTTGAGACTGTATTTCTAGATATGTATTTCTTGGGAGAATTTGTTATGTGGTTATAGGCATTGAGCCTTTAATTGATACTGAGGTTTTTGTGTTTCCTTTATGGATATTATGTTGAGTTGGATCATGGAGATCCTATGTTATGATATCTTATTTTCCAGTTTAGATTTTTCCTTGTATTTGGAGGATTAGTCCATATTACAGGGGAAACTCTGCCAGTTTCTAGTCTCCGTCTCACCCCTACTCTACCTAAGGGGACGGGTGTGACATTTAATGGTATCAGAGCCCAGGGTTCATAGATTCTGTAGACACTTCATTTTCTTGATTAGTTATTCTATGTCTTCTAGCGGTTGACATCTTTCATTTGTTTTCAGATGCCTCCGCGTCTCAGAGTTCGAGGTGCAGGTCGAGTTCGTACTCGTAGGATAGAAAATGTTGGCCAACCTTCTAGGGCACCTCCAGTTGATGATGAGGTTAATTCTTATGATGGGGAAACCTTTGAAGGGAACCCTAATCCTGCTGTAGAAGATTCCATAGCTTCGGTTTTCGGGGATAGTACCCCAGTTCATCATCCTCCTAGCAGTAATGTTCCTCCAGCCCCTGCAGCACCTCAGGGAAATATTCCAGTACCTCATCCACCTCCTCCAGTAAATCATGGTTATCCTATACCTCCTCCAGGTTACTACCCTCCACCTTATTATGCTCCTCCACCAGCAGATGTTCCTCCTGGTGCTTACCCTTATCCGTATTACTACCCTCCAGCATGGGGTCATGGTCCAGCTCAGGTAACTCCTTTAGTTAATGAAGATAATATTGCTAAAGGAATGAAAGAAAGAGGAGCTGTTGAGTTTGATGGGAAGAAGGATCCCATTGTAGCTGAAAATTTCTTGGACAGGATTGAGAAGGCTTTTGAGTTGATGAGATTAACTGATGAACAGAAATGCCACCATGTGTATCAACTTTTGACTGAGCAAGCTGATAAATGGTGGAAGAGTGTAAGAGGTAAATTCTCAGAGACTAATGTGTTAACTTGGGAGAAGTTCAAGAGGGAGTTCATGAGTAATTACATGAATTCTGCTTTTATGGATGAAAATAGAAGGGAATTTTATAGGTTGACTCAGGGTAGCCGCACAGTTGATCAGTATGACACCGCATTCCATGAGTTAGTGCAGTTTGTTTCACATTTGAGAGACCATGAACAGGGCAAGATGGATCATTTTCTTAACGGTCTGAATGCAGAATTGAGATCCAGGATCAGATTATTTCCTATGAACAGTTTGACAGAGATGGCAGATTTTGCTAGAAAAACAGTGTTTGCAGAAAGAGAATGGCAAGTTGGGCTAGATTTTCAGATAAGGAAGAGAAACAGGGAGCATCGATCTTTTGGAGAAGGAAATCAGAGTAAGAAATGGGGTGACTCAAGACCCAGTGGTAGTTATCAGATGAGTTCTGGACAGCCGCAGAAACAAAGTCGACCTACAGTTAGTCAGAGTTCAGTGAGAGCTCCACTTAGTGGGTTTCCTAGTGGTCAGCAAGGCCAAGCTCAAGAAAGAAGATTTCCACCATGTACTATATGTGGGAAGAATCATCCTGGAGAGTGCAGATTGGGTACCAAAGGTTGCTATTTGTGCGGAGAAGTGGGTCACTTGAAGAGAGATTGTCCTAATGTTAGCAGTAGACGGACTCAGAGAACAGCTGTTCCTCCAACTCAGAATTTCAGAGGTAATTTTAGTCAGAGTGGGGTTCGTGGTCAGACTTCTGGAGCTCACACAGGTTCAGGTGCTCAGAGTAGAGTTGCTCCAAGTGGTCAGACTAGCAGACCTAGAGCCCAAGGCAGAGTGTTCGCTATGACGCAGCATAAAGCTTTGGCAGCACCAGAGGTTATTACAGGTATGGTGTCTATCTTTGGTCGGAATGCCCGGATACTTATTGATCCCGGTGCTACACATTCCTTTGTTTCAAAATCTTTTGCATTGCATGCCGATAGAGAAGGAATTGAGTTAGATTGTGAGTTAGTTGTTGCTACCCCTGTCGGATATTCCTTTATTGCTAAGCAAGTTTACAGAGGATGTGTAATCTGTGTTGGTGAGCATGATTTGTTAGCAGATTTGATTTGTGTGGAGATACATGATTTTGATGTCATTTTGGGTATGGATTGGTTATCTTTGCATCGAGCAACAGTAAATTGTCATGAGAAAATTGTGGATTTTGAGGGTCTGGATGGACAAAGATTTTCCTTTAGAGGGGAGAGAAGATTTGTTCCCTCCTATGTGATATCTGCAATACGAGCCAGTAAGTTGTTGCGGAAAGGCTGTGATGCATATTTAGCTCACATAATAGATACCAGAATAGGTACATCAGAATTACATGAGATTTCGGTTGTGAGGGAATTTACAGATGTATTCCCAGATGAACTACCTGGTTTACCACCGGATAGAGAAGTTGATTTCGGCATCGATGTAATTCTTGGTACAACCCCTATATCCCTTGCTCCTTACAAGATGGCTCCTGTAGAGTTGAAAGAGTTGAAGATACAATTGCAAGAACTGCTAGATAAAGTCTTTATAAAGCCTAGTTTTTCACCATGGGGTGCACCAGTGTTATTCGTGAAGAAGAAAGATGGTTCCATGAGATTGTGTATCGATTATCGGAAATTGAATAAGGTTACCATTCGCAATAAATATCCTTTGCCTCGGATTGATGATCTTTTCGATCAATTACGGGGAGCCAAGGTATTCTCTAAAATAGACTTGAGATCAGGGTACCACCAGCTAAAGGTGAAGGAAGCAGATATACCTAAGACGGCTTTTAGAACTCGATATGGACATTATGAGTTTTTAGTAATGCCATTTGGTTTAACTAATGCACCAGCTGCTTTTATGGACTTGATGAATCGGGTATTCAAACATTATTTGGATAAGTTTGTCATTGTGTTTATTGACGATATCTTAGTGTATTCTAGTAGCAAAGATGAGCATGAAGAACATCTAAGAATCGTCTTACAGACTCTGAGGGAGAAGGAGTTGTATGCCAAGTTTAGCAAGTGTGAGTTTTGGCTTGACAGAATTGCATTCTTAGGCCATGTCATTTCTGCAGATGGCATTTTAGTAGATCCCAAAAAGATAGAAGCAGTGGTTAATTGGGAATCGCCTACCAATGCGACTGAGATACGGAGTTTCTTGGGTTTAGCAGGCTACTACCGACGCTTTGTTCAGGGATTTTCTATCATTGCAGCACCATTGACGAAACTTTTGAAGAAGAATGCAAAATTTATGTGGACTGAGGAATGTCAGCAAAGCTTTGATGAACTTAAGAAGTGTTTGACAACTGCTCCAGTGCTTACTCTTCCATCAAACATTGGTGAATTTGTGGTGTATAGTGATGCCTCGAGGAAAGGTTTGGGTTGTGTGTTGATGCAGCATGGGAAGGTGATATCTTATGCTTCTCGACAGCTTAGACCTCATGAATTGAATTATCCTACTCATGATTTGGAGTAGCTGCTGCAGTAGTGTTCGCACTGAAGATTTGGAGACATTATTTGTATGGAGAGAAATGTGAAATCTTCACGGATCATAAGAGTCTCAAGTATTTACTCACGCAGAATGAGTTAAATATGAGACAGAGACGCTGGATCGAGTTATTGAAAGATTATGATTGTACTATTGACTATCATCCGGGGAAGGCTAATGTAGTAGCAGATGCTCTTAGTAGGAAGTCATCGAGTATTCTAGCTCATATGGAAGTTCTACAGTTGCCATTGCTAGTGGAACTCAGATCTTTGAGAGTTGACTTATCAGTTGGTGATTCAGGATCTCTATTAGCAACTCTTAAAGTCAGGCTTATTTTAGTAGAGAGAGTCAGGGAAGCTCAGACTCATGATGCTAGTTTTATGAAGATTATTGATGAAGTAAAAAGGAAAGAACGTTCAGATTTCTTGCTTAAAGATGACAACACATTGATGTATGAAGATAGATTATGTGTACCTGAAGTTGAAAGCTTGAAGAGAGAGATCATGGAAGAAGCCCATTGTTCTGCTTATTCTATGCATCCAGGCAGCACTAAGATGTATAGAACTCTCAAGGAGAATTATTGGTGGAAAGGCATGAAGAAAGAGATAGCAGAGTTTGTATCAAAGTGTTTATCGTGTCATCAGATTAAAGCAGAACACCAGCATCCAGCAGGTACTTTGCAATCACTTCCTATTCCCGAGTGGAAGTGGGAACACATCACTATGGACTTCGTGTCAGGACTGCCTCGTACTAAGAAAGGACATGATTCAGTATGGGTGATTGTTGACAGATTGACTAAATCAGCTCATTTTCTACCTGTCAGAGTAGATTATTCTTTGAACAAGTTAGCAGAACTCTATGTTGATGAGATAGTGAGACTTCATGGAACTCCAGTGTCAATCGTATCAGACAGAGATCCAAGATTTACCTCCAGATTTTGGCCAAGTCTACAAGAGGCTTTGGGTACTAAAGTAAAGTTTAGTACTTCTTTTCATCCTCAGACAGATGGGCAGTCAGAGAGAACCATACAGACTTTAGAAGATATGTTGAGAGCTTGTGTTTTGGAATTCAAAGGTAGTTGGGATCAACATCTATCTTTGATGGAGTTTGCTTACAATAATAGTTACCATGCTAGTTTGGGCATGGCACCTTATGAGGCATTATATGGAAGGAAATGTAGAACTCCTTTATGTTGGGATGAAGCATGTGAGAGGAAACTCTTAGGTCCTGAGATTGTTCAGATTACTGTTGGTAAGATAGAAGTGATCAGATCAAAGTTGAAGACAGCTCAAGATAGACAGAAGAGTTACGCAGATCTAAAAAGGAAGGACATCGAGTATCAGGTGGGAGACAAGGTATTTTTGAAGATTTCTCCTTGGAAGAGTGTCATGAGATTTGGCAAGAAAAGGAAGTTGAGTCCTCGGTTTATTGGGCCGTATGAGATCGTTGAGCGAATTGGACCGGTTGCCTACAGATTAGCAATGCCACAGGAATTGTCAAAGATTCACAATGTTTTCCATGTGTCCATGTTGAGGAAGTACAGATCAGATCCCTCCACATTTTGCAGGAGCAACCAGTTGAGTTGAGAGAAGACTTACATATGCTGAAGAACCAGTGGGAATTCTAGCTAGAGAGTTGAGACAGCTGAGAAACAGGACGATTCCATTGGTAAAAGTTTTGTGGGGTAAACACTCGAAGGCAGAAGCAACTTGGGAGCTTGAGGAAGACATGAGGAATAAATATCCTCATTTGTTTCCACCACTCTGGTATGTGAATTTCGAGGACGAAATTCTTTTTAGGGGGAGAGAGTTGTAACACCCCAAATAAATTTACGGACTAAATTATTAAGTTTGTGGAAGTTGGAATTAAAGATGCGGTTTAGGACAAGTTTAGGGTGGCAAACGAATTTTGCCATATTAGTATTTATTTATTTATTTATTTCACACACACACACACTGTTAGCATATACGAAAGAAAGAAAATTAAAGATAAGAAAGAGAAGGAAGACAGAGAGTAGGCGAGAGAAAAAAAGAAAGAAAAAAGAGAAGAGAAGTTTCGGTCCCAATCCGTAGTTCTAATCCGACTGAGTCCTTAAGGAAAAGTGTAGATCTCGTTGAGAGGATCATTTTGGTGGTGGTTTCATCTTGGGAAACTTCCAATTTTCGGTGAAATCTCGGTAAGAAACTTTTTATGGTTTTTCTTGATTTCCCGTTGATCCGGAACTCCGATCGACAAACCGTCAGCGCCATTAGATCCGGGAGAGAGAGTGGAACGCTCGGCCGTCGGAAAATTTCTGATCGGACCGGCGCGTGAAGCTCACGCGCTCCCTTTTGTGGCGGCGCGTGAGGACCACGCGTGGCCTGGCCAATCGCGTGTCCACCACGCGCCAGGCAGTATCTTCGCGCCGACTTCCCGAGTCTCCTCCGCGAATTTCAGACCATTCCGAGTAGTTACGGACCTCCGAATCTTAAATTTCGTTAGGATTGCGAGAACGACCGAATCACGTTTCTTGCATATTCTTTCATTTATTCTAGTTAGGATTATGTTCCTTATAGTAAATTCTCTTGTCTGTTAGGTGATCGTGATACCATAAGCAGGGACGGTCCTGCTGCCTAGTTCCTTTCTCAGTAGTCAGCTCACCAGGTGCGTGGATAAACCTGTAACATTGATGTTTTCAAAAGTATATAGTATGTATGTTTTCTTAAATGAATTTTAAGGTAATGCATTAAATGAGTTTGTTTTCAGAAAGTTTATATATTTTACTATAAGGTATGGATCGAATATTGATTATGTTGAAATCATGTGTTTGTGATATATGAGAAACTTGCATGATTTGAGATATATGAGCATGGATTTTGGAAATGATTTTTATGTTAGGATGCACCCCGTGTACTTATATGTGCCAGATTATTGCCATGAGATAAGGTCTCATGTTGCCAGTTATTGCCGTGAGATAAGGTCTCACGTTGCCAGTTTGCTCTGGATGCCAGTTTTGCCGTGGGGAAGCCCCATGTTGCCAGCTTTGCCGTATTTGACATGAGGTTGTGCATATAGATGAATAAACAGATTTATCTTTACAGAGTATTTTTGAGCAGTATGAGTTTTATGAGAAATGAGATTTATGATATGAGTTTTATGAGAAATGAGATTTACGATTTCAAGTAAATGTTTGAGATATCGATTTACAGCTTATGTATTTATTTATATATGAAAGATTGTTCGATCCACCTTGTTACTTGATTATCCACGGCACTGAGCTGTGATCCATTGCACTAAGCGTGAGCTTACCCCACATTCCTTAACATTTCAGGTTTAGCAGATTAGTAGATCGTTCTTTCATCTGCTGTTTCGTCATCATTCCTGCCAGTAGAGAAAAGGTTGTGCCAACAGTAGACTGTCTTTATTATGTTTTGAGACTGTATTTCTATATATGTATTTCTTGGGAGAATTTGTTATGTGGTTATAGGCATTGAGCCTTTAATTGATACTGAGGTTTTTGTGTTTCCTTTATGGATATTATGTTGAGTTGGATCATGGAGATCCTATGTTATGATATCTTATTTTCCAGTTTAGATTTTTCCTTGTATTTGGAGGATTAGTCCATATTACAGGGGAAACTCTGCCAGTTTCTAGTCTCCGTCTCACCCCTACTCTACCTAAGGGGACGGGTGTGACAATAATCTTTCCATGTAGTCTGGAGTAGATGACATTCCTAGAGAATACTTATTGTCGATTGGGTATGTTGGAGAATATGAGGGTATTGACATGTCGACTGGGAGAAGTATGTCGATTGGGCCGAATGATGGTTTATGTGGTCGATTGGGGTAAATGAGTTTCTCCATAAGTTGGAGTTTTGTGAAAGACAATTGTTTTTTAAAGTAACCAATGAATACTTGTTTGGGAAGCTATGTTGTCCCCAATGTGACAATGGGTGGCATATGGCTCTTTTTTATGGTCTAATTGCATCAAGTGACACCTTATTGAGATATATTACTAGCAAATCATTTATTATGTCGCTTGGGAGAATTCAATATTCTCTAATTATGATGGTTTATGGAACTTTCTCTCTTCTTATTCCTCTTATCTTCCTCCCACCTGATCTCAATTTTAGCTCGAGCCATGGCTTTATCCATAATGTAACATCAAAATTTGGTTTCTGAAAGTAATCCATTTCTGAACGCTTCCATTGCAGTAGGTTGATGGAGATCTGGGATTTTTATCCTCTCTTTATTGAAACGAACCACGTAGCTTCACAATGACTCCCCTCTCCGTTGCTAGATGGCATTGAGGTCATTGGTGGTCTTCTCAAGCTTAGAAGAACTTGTAAAATGCTCCACAAATTTATCTGCTAGCTGTTGGTAAGACTCGATGGATCTGTATGGGAGATTGATTAACCAGGTGAGGGTAGTGTAGGACACAGAAATCGGCGACGCTGTTCCAGGCTCGCAGCCCGGTCGGGAGTACGGAGTAGCCCGCGGGGGAACTAAACCGGAGAAATAAAATGGAGTCGCCACCCAGTGTGAACTGGGAAATGATTTAAGGTCGCACTCACCCCTCGTAAGGGAAGACCTCAAACCGTTGGGTTCGGAATGGTCCTTTACTTATGCCACTTGTAATGAACGGATTTATGCGATAATATAACTGAATCTACACAACATACATATGCCAGAATAACCTATATCTAAGTTTTCATGCATAAAAGTATAACCTATATCTAAGTTTGCATGCATAAAAGTAAATCGACATAACGACAAACACACAATCTCATGAACATATTAAATAAGTAAATGTGGAATAATAAAACAATAATAAACGAAAATTAAATGCGAAATAATAAAAAGCTAATAATGTGAAATAATAAAAGGCTAATAATGCGAAATAAATGCGGGACAATAAATATGTGGCCAAAGAACTCGGCCGTTTTCAATATAGGACTTGGCATACCCGGTTGGACGTATTCCACGTCCAACCGAGCATGCCGTTTCCAGGACAACAAAATAAAATATAACAAAGGGTGCCCTCAGGTCTTACCTTTTAAGTCGCCTCTTGGAAGTGCGTTACGCGGCCGTCGAAAGGGTTAATGCTCCGTAACTCCTCCGGTTCACTGATTCACTGTTTTCCTTCGTCGCCTCGCTGTTTTGGGCTGCTGTTTGTTCTGTTTTCGCTGCTGTTTCTGTCACTTTTCTGTGGTTTTAGGGACTATTTTAACTTGTTGTTTTGTGGTTATTTCGGTGTATTTTTTGGGGCTGTTTTACGTGAATGCAGGGCTATTTTAGGGACTTTTCTGGACTGGTTTAAAGGCTGATTTTTGGGGCTGTTTTAGGGTGATTTCTTCTCAGTTATGGGGGCTATTTTGATGGTGTTTCACGGTGGGATAAGGGCTGCTGGATAGGTTGTTGTCTTGGCGTGAATGAGGGCTGCTGGATGGGTTGTTGTTTGGCATGAGTGGGCAGTTAATGTCCTGTGTGCGTGAGTGTGTGATGTGAAGAGTAAGGGCGTGTGTGCGTGACGTGAATGGTTGTGAGTGTGTGCTGTGAAGAGTAGGGGCGTGAGTGTGTGAGTGGCGTGAGTGTGTGCTGTGAAGAGTGAATGTGCGTGAGTGGCTGTGAATGATGTAAATGTGCGTGATTGGCATGAGGGGCTGTGAGTGTGTGTTGTGGCGTGAGGGGCTGTGAGTGTGTGTTGTGGCGTGAGTGGCGTGAGGGGCTGTGAGTGTGTGTTGTGGCGTGACTGGCTGTGAGTGTGTGCTATGGCGTGAGTGCAAGGTGTCAACGTGCGAGAGCTGCAAGCATGGGGTTGTGAAGAGTTGTTGCTTGTGTCCGTGAATGGGGTATTTAGGTTATGGAGATGTGCCGAGAGGGTTGAAGTGAAAGGGCTGAGCAGTGGCCGAGAGTTAGGGTTTTTTAAAGAGTTAAGGCGTGAACGGTAAGCTCTAGGGAAAGAGAGGAGGGGCGTGAACGAGTTAGGGGTTCTAAGGTTGGGTTTATGCTTCTTTTTATAGGCAAGGGTTAGGGTTGTCCTTATGGGAATAGGGAAGGAATATTTGTGTAATTATTAGAGGATATTTAATTTGTGTGTCATAAGGAAATGATCTCTCCAAATTAGGAAGGTAATTGGTAGGACCAGCTAATGTTTCTCCAAATCCTCTGCATATTCCAACCTCTCATTAGTGAAGGGTCAGACCCGTTGACGTCATCTTGTATTTGTAATTGACAACATGGTCGTCTGGGTCAGTTGATCTATCATACATCTTCATATCTGGAGGATTGGACTTCCTTGGTATTTCAATGGAAGTGATGGTATCCAAAAATGGAGTGTCATAAATTATACCGGCCCGACTTTTCCTTATTGGTAGCCTGACACCGGGTAGACTGGACAAAATTGATTCTTTGAATTATATTCTTTCTTTGCGCATGTTGGATGCGACTTGTTGCGCTTGGTCGACTGGGGAATTGGTTCATTTCTTAGATCATTCTGGGGGTGTTCGTCTGGGGGCGGATCATCGTTTGCCATATCATTGAATGCCCCCAAGAGATTGAATGTGATTGTATGATTGTTGGGATTGTCCGAAGTATCATGTCGTTGGGAAGTTGATGAGATTTGCTCCAGTTGCTTATGGAGGGTTATATTGGAGCTTCGCATGGCTTGATTCTCTTCTTCTAAGGCGCGTAATCATTCTTGGAATATGGCCAGCTGCGTGGTCACATGATCTGGTGTTTGTTCACTGCTAGAAGCCATGGTTGGCTCTGTTTTAGGAACTGTAGACTGTGAGATCTTTGCCTGCTATGAATCGCTAAGGCCCAATGGTGGGCGCCAAATTATAGACGTTGGATTTCTCCCAAGGTCCACAATCGAGAATTTGTAGTATGATGCACTAGCGATCCTGCAAAATAAAGGGAGGGTGAACGGAGAGTACTGCCCACCGGTGTGGTGGGTGTCGTAGGCACTCCGACGCTCAAGTCAGTATAAAGACGAGTTGTATATAATGGAAGAACAAGGTCGGAAGTTACATTGAATTTTGTTGACTGTCGTGAGGGCGGTGGATGGTGTTTAGGGAGTGAGAAGCTGAGAGAGCTCAAGTTTGAGAGCTAAGACTTGAATAAATATGTATTTCGAGTTATCCCATATATATAGGTTGATAGGTAGAGATGGCAAAAATATCCGGACCCGGCCCGGGTCCGCATGGACCCGGACGACCCGGGTCCGGGTAGACCCGGGTCCGGAATCAAAAAATCCGGACCCGGGTCTTTAATATTAAGACCCGGGTGATCCCGGTCCGGACCCGGGTGATCCCGGGTCCGGACCCGGTGATCCCGGGTCCGGACCCGGGATCGCCGGTCCGGACCCGGGTAGACCCGGGTCCGGAAAAATTAAAAAAAAATAAATTAAAAAATTAAAAAAAAAATTAGATTTTAATAAAAAAATATAAATATATATGGGCATATATATATAAAAATAATAGAATTTAATAAAAAATTAAAAGAATTGAAATAAAACTAATAAAATACAAATATGAATATAAAATAATACAATAAAAATTTTAAAAAAATTAAAAAAAAATTAAAAAAAAAAAAAGAATCCGGGTAAACGGGTCCGGACCGGGTCTACCCGGATCCGGACCGGGTAGACCCGGGTCCGGACCCGGGAATATTTACCCGGGTCCGGAACCGGACCCGGGGAAGTGAATTCTCTTCCGGATCCGGACCCGGGTCCGGCCGGACCCGGGTCCGGATCCGGAAATTGCCATCCCTATTGATAGGTATTACCTTTATAGTTGGCACAGTACTGTATTTATTGAGTTGGGACCCATAACGTGTTTGATGTTTCTGCTTTCGGTGGGGAAGAATATTTACATGTGGAGTTGGTGTATTTGTTAGCAAAAAGGGGTTTACGGTAGTTGAGAGATTAAGATAGAAGAATGAGACGTGTCTTGGGCTTCTTGAGGTCTAGTGTGTTGGACTACTGTCTTGGGCTTTACCCATCCACAGATCTAAAGTGGAAAGAAGGTTTTACCATTGGGCCCAAATTTGGCCCGTACAAGGGTTATACCCAGAAAAAGAGAGTTGACTATGAAGAAACTTTCTCACCATTAGCCATGCTAAAATCCATCAGGATTATTCTTTCCATTGCCACATATTATAACTATGAGATTTGGCAAATGGACGTCAAGACTGCATTCTTGAATGGTAATCTTAATGAGAGTATCTATATGGTACAACTAGAGGGGTTCATAACCCAAGGTCAGGAGCAAAAGGTTTGCAAGTTGCAAAGGTCCATTTATGGGCTCAATCAAACATCTAGATCTTGGAACATAAGGTTTGATACTATGATCAAATCTTATAACTTTGAGCAGAACATCGATGAGCCTTGTGTCTACAAGCGCATCATTGATGGTAAGGTATTTTTCATTGTGTTATACGTCGATGATATTTTACTCATTGGGAATGTTTCCCGAAGACGAGGAGAAAGCAACATTTATCACAGATCATAAGTTGTATTGCTATAAGGTAATGTCTTTCGGGTTGAAAAATACTGGAGCGACATACCAAAGATTAGTAAATCAGGTCTTCAAGCCCCTCATTGGTAAGACAATATAAGTTTATGTCGACGATATGATAACCATGACAGTACAATCTAAGGATCACCTATGGGACCTTAGGGAGAATTTTGAACTCCTGTGGAAATATGAGATGAGGCTAAAACCAGATAAATGCGCTTTCGAAGTATCATTGGGAAAATTTTTAGGATACATGGTTAGTGCTAGAGGCATCGAGGACAATCCTCAAAAGATCAAGGCGATACTAGATTTGAAGTCGTCAAGGACAGTGAAATAAGTACAAAGCTTGACTAGTCGAGTAGCGGCACTTAATCGATTCATTTCTAAGGCTACTGATAAGTGTCATGTCTTCTTCTAGCCGATCAAGAAGGCGAAGAAATACGTGGAGTGGACGAGCAAGTGCAAGTAGGCATTCCAGCAGCTCAAATGATACCTGACCCGACCCTCACTTTTGGCTAAGCCAATTCCGTGTGAGATGTTATTTATGCACTTAGTTGTTTCAGAGAATGCTGTAAGTTTAGTGTTAGTACAAGAAATAGATAAAATTTAAAGGCCAGTATATTATTCTAGTAAGGCATTATTAGATGCAAAAACCCGATACTCGGCCCATGAGTTGATGACCTTGTCCTTAGTTATCGCAATAAGGAAGTTACGACCTTACTTCCAAAAAAGTTTGTTTTGATTCCTAAACAACCAAACAAATTCATTGCTAAGGGAGATTTGTTCGATGTGGTTAATTTCCCATATTGCCTTAGGAACGAAAAACAGTCATCAATACCCATAATGGATAATATGAAGAGGCAAACTCACTCTCCAATGACTGACCGCCACGTTCACCAAATCATTCAACATTCAATTCAAGCATAGCAAGATGATAAATTTACTTTGAAGCGTAATAACCTTTCGATGGATTGACAAATATATATGTATGTGTGTGTGTGTGAGTGTGTGTTTATTCTTTTATGCTTTTATTTTTCTCTATTTTATTTTTTTCTATTTTTGTCTTTTTATATTTTGTTTTCTATTCTTTTGTCCTTTTTTATTTTATTTTTTTATAACAATACGTTATACATGTGTTGTTTAATACATTATAAGCTCATTTTGTTGTCAATCTAAACATGATGAATGTTTTCCAAATCCGATTTGAATATGGTTATGACATTTATTTAGGATTTCTGGGTCATTAAGTTCTTATTTCATATCCATTTTTCCTGTTGAGCTTCTAAAGCAGTATTTTGCCTTCACAATAAATAAAAATCACAATAGAAATATATAAAATATAAATTTATTTGTTATTTCACAAATATGTTAAATTAAGGGGATTAATGAAACTATAAGTATAAAATGATTAATTTTTCTTTTAATAAATATGCACTTCTTAGTGTTCATCATCCATATATAAACTTTAGTAGTCTACATACTTTCTTCTTTTCATTTTCTTTTATGAAACCTATAGGTTGTTTCATATAGATTTCTTCATCCAGTTTTTCATTAAGAAAAACAGTATTTACATCCATTTGATGCAATTCTAGATCGATATGCGCTACTATAGCCAAAATTAAGTGAATTGAGATAAACCTTATAACATAAGAAAAAGTCTCATCGTAGTCAATTCCTTCTTATTGTGTATACCATTTCGCTACAAGTCGTACTTTATATCTTTCGATACTGCCATCGGTATTATGCATTATTTTGAGAACTCATTTATTCCCAATAGCTTTGCGTCCTTTAGGTAAATCAATCAGTTCTCAAACTTGATTAGATCTCATTGACTCAATTGCTTCTTACATTGCTTTCATCCATTTCTCCTCCGCAGGGCATTGAAGAGCCTTTTTTATATTTCTCAACTCTTCATCGATCCTCTTGAGTTAGAATCATGAAATCCTCCCTTTCGAATATCGAAACGACGTCGAGGAATGCATACACGATTACTATGTCGTAATTGAGACTCTGGTTGGGGAACTAATTTCTCACTATCCATATTATTCTCATTTGGAGCACCATTTGGAGCACATATATTACTCACACTTAGATCATGTACATTACTCTCACTCGGAACAAGTACATCACTCCCCCTTTGATCACGTACATGATACTCATGTGAATTCATCATCATTTTGAGATTTATGTGAAATTAATTCATCATCACTCTCACTTTGATCACATACAGTAGATTTCAGATTGTCTATATGTAAATTTGTAAAAAAAAAACTTGAAGCCCCGAGTAATCTTTATAGCCCCTTGAAACGCAATTAAATGTATTGATGAGACAAAAATACCTCTCAAATGTTCCTCCAAATTTATTTCCAAGCATTTAGTTTTTTCAACCAAATTTACAAACCGAAACCCAAATTTAAACATTCTTCATAAATCTTTTGACAAACCCAAGAAGATGTAAAATGTATCAGTTTCCTAGACTGTGGAAATTCACTATTCAGGACCATCCTGAAATTTTTGGTTCGTATGTATTTGTGCTGTCACTTTCTTTGTATATTATCATCAACCCCAATGAAATCCGCAGCATCTCATTCATCAAAATCTCATAGGGACACTCAAAAAATACTTTCATCCTCCCAAATTTACCCCCATTGCTTCCTATATAAACCACCCTTTTCACCCCACTCCATTTTCCCATCACCAAGAAAAACTGTTTCCAAAATACATAGAAGCATTTTGGAAGAGCTTGCTAAATTATCCATTAACTTTGCCATTTAAAAATGAAGAATCTCTTCCTCTCCATGCTCTTCCTGCTCTCCCTCATCTTCTTCCTCGCAAACGTCAGCGAGGCAGCCATTGAATGCGGCACTGTCGACGCCAAAGCAGCTGCATGCGTTGGGTTCGCCACCGGCAAGGATCTGAAGCCGACTCCAGCTTGCTGCAGCGGGCTGCAACAGCTTGCTCAGAGTGTCAAATCAGTTGATGACAAGAAAGCTATTTTCCGGTGCTTGAAGGCTGGCGCCAAGTCTTTGGGGATTCAGGACAGATTCTTGAGCAAAATTCCTGAGGCTTGCAATATCAAAGTTGGTTTCCCTGTCTCCACCACCACCAACTGTGAAACGTGAGTAACTAATTAATTAAACCCACGACAGTGAGCTCATCAACAAAGTAAATGAATTAATATTTTCTGCTTGTTTCTTTTGGCAGGCTTCACTAAAATTTCTATGGAGCTCAAGGAAGGAGACACAAGAAATAGCTCTAATAAAACAGTACATGCATGCAATATTGTACGTGGTCTTACTGATCAGACCCTACTTTTGTTATAATAATAATTTAATGTCAAAGTTATGAGCATAAATTTATCAAACATTGAATGAGATATAAACATGAGGCTAAACTTGATTACAAAAATCCACTGAAAAATAGAAAATGATTGTGGAAAAGAATAAGAATGGGAGCAACGTGACCTCTATCTCTATATATGGTGCTTTCAACTCTCAAATCCAATGGTAAAATGTCAAGTCATACCTGTTGCCTCATTTGGATCACGGCAGGTGGCAATAACATGGCCTTTATCATTTTCCTCAAGCAGTTGCTTAACCTGTCCAAGGCAAAACAAAAAAACAAAAAAACAAAAAAACAAAAAAACAAATCAAATTTCTGTTCCACGGCTTTCACTAACTTTTTTACATTCTTAAATCCAATTACGTGATCATATTCCAAAGAAACGAGTGATGTTCTACAGTACTATATTATCTTCTAAGGGTATGGCTTGGTGGCGTGGGGTTCAGAATCTGGCCTGCAGGTTCTGGGTTCGAATTCAGATAATGCGTTTCTTTTAAGAATCTGGGACAATCGAGAGTTTTACTTGCTCCGCTTAAACCCGAAACGTATAATTTTGGCTGGGATTTCCAACGATTTTTTTTTAAAAAAAAAAATATATATATTATCTTCTCCCAAAAATTAAATAAATAGAACTTTCTGATTGATTACTATTCAATCAAAATCAATAGAACAAGAAAAATTTTATGTAAAAGATGACACGGAAACAATATGTCATCCCAAGTGACTGAAATGAGATAAAAGAATTCTTGCTGCTGTGCAGCATCATGAAAACAGAGCAGCCTCTGACGCAGATATGCAGCAGTAACCGAACGTAAAAGTAATCAATAAAATAGCGATTCATTTGATGATTCCATGAGATTGCAATTCGAAATCCATATTCCATAAGATCAGAAAATGATTATTGTAATGCAAAGGAAAGCTCATCTCGATTAGTGAACTCCAATATTTATACTTGGCAACTCCATAATGCGACTAAAATAAAATACGGTAAAAAGAGTCGTCTTTATTTGACCATCTATCAGAGAGGTATTCTAATGGGGGTGTGGCTTTGATAAGAGCTGCCTACAACAAGACAAGCAAATTCATCCACATATTCTAAGCTCCAAGAATCACGAATCTTGATTTTTTTTAAAGAATAAAATTCTTCTAAGATCAAGTCCAACCCTTAAGGAACCTTGTCCGTAAGAACATTTCTTTATTTCTTTAGAGAATCTTGAACAACCAAACAACGCCACAATGCCACAACGTTTGCCACATGTTTATAAGTTTTTTTTTTTGTAGAACCAAGGAAGAATCCAATCCCTCAAAATTACACAAGTCAAATTATTTTGTAAAAAATATGTTCTTAGTTAATGCTCAATTACAATGAATAATGTCCCTTTAAATAGGTGGTTAACCATAATTCTACCCAAACATAATAAAACCCTAGTAAAATAAACCCAATAACACATAAAATACTTTAAAATTTTATGCGTGGGCTTTCTAATTGAATAAAGTTCAGCCCAACACTTAAACATCACATAACCTTAAAAAATATAAAATATAAAAGCGGTAGGGATAACTTACGTCGTCATTTTGACCAAGAAGGATTCCGAATTGGACTTTGAAGTAAAGTAAAAAGTTTTAGATCCACGAGTTATCTTTCCAATGCAACTTGAATCACTGAAATCGGATATCGGATGAGAAAGTTATGAGCAAAATACAAAGACTGCGCAAATCTCGCCACTGCTTACACCATTCGGAAATTAAGCCAAAAATCAATCAATGGAGGTCATGCACGACCAAGACCCATTCCATACATGCCTTAGACATAATAAAGCTTTCATATAAAGTCTCATGCATGGCCCAAGCTTCAAAATCAAGGAATCTTCAAAATCCAAGAATGAATCCTATATGAATGAATTCTGACCGAACTAATCCGAAAATTACATATAATTTCGACTCTAATTGACTCAAAAACTCCAAGAATGAATCCTATATGCTATTACCATGCAATAACATTATAATAACATCTATTATTCAGTCATAAATATGAAAAACACAAAGGAAATAATAAAAAAAAATTGAAATTAGAAGAGACCAAAAAAAAAAAGTAATATGAAGACTTCATAAAACGATAAAGATAGATAAAATCTTGACATTTGAACCATGAGCTCTGATACCAAATGATAAGAACCTGTCTGAAACAAGCCAAGCAAACCCATCCACGTGTTATAATCCCCAAGAACCGCGAATCTTGAATTTTTTGTAAGAACAAAATCCTTCCAAGATCAAGTACAACCCCTAAGTAACTTTACCCTTAAGAACTTTTCTTTATTTCTTTGGAGAATCTTGAACAGCCATACAGCGCCACAACGCTTTCCAAACGTTGATAAGCTTTTTTCCGTAGAACCAAGGAAGAATCCACTCCCTCAATATTACACAAGTTAATTTGTTTTGTAAAAAATATGTTCTTAATTAATGCTTAATTACAATGAATGATGTCCCTTTAAATATGTAGTTAACTCTAATTCTACCATAAATAATAAAACCCTAGTAAAATAAATTCAATAACACATAAAATACTTTAAAATTTTGTGCATGGGCTTTCTAATTGAATTAAAGTTCAGCCCAGCACTTAAACATCACATAATCTTAAAAAATATAAAATATAAAAGATGTAGGGGTAACTTGCGTCCTCATTTTGGCCAAGAAGGATTTCGAATTGGACTTTTACATCAACTACAAAGTTTTAAATCCACGAGTCCTCTTTCCAATGCAACTTGAATCACTGAAATCGGACATCAGATGAAAAAGGTATGGACAAAATACAAAGACTATGTAAATCTCACCATTGTTATGCACAATTCGGAAATTAAGCCGAAAATCAATCAAGGGAGCTCATGCACGACCAAGACTCATTTCATACATGCCTTATACATAATAAAGTTTTCATATAAAGTCTCATGCATTGCCCAAGCTTCAAAACCAATGAATCTTCCAAATCCATCAAAATGACCCAAATATACTAATATGATCAAGCCAATTCTGGATCATATCAGGCTTGATGGTAAAATAATTTAAAATTTAATTGTCACATCTTGGAGTGGTATTTTTTTTTATAGGAGTTATGAACAATCGGGAACTTTACCTGCTCCAATTAAATCGAGTGATTTGACGGCAGATTTCTAACCTTTCAAAAAAAAAAAAAACTACCAAAGTGGTGTAAACATAAACAAGGTGGTAAAAATTCACCGGGGAACAAATACCATCTTAACATTTGGAAAGGAACAAATTAAATACGTACAACAATATAATCAACAATGCTTTTAATGAAATGTTCTAATTTTAATCGAAAGCAGTAGGATAAATAAAAACGTTGTCGTCGAATTTACTTCCCAGTTAAAATTTTAGACGACTCGTCGCCTATAATTTTAGAAATCAGATGGCATGTCGTTCTAAAGATCTCTCTGTTTTACGATTTATAATTAACTTTAAAATTCCGTGTTTGGGCCTGGATGATGTGCTTTTGGGCCTAAATGGGCTGAATACCTTTGAAACGCCGATATTACTTGATGGTGACATATATTAAAATTCTCTGGACTTGAAATAAAACGACTCCGTATCATTTCAACAAAACACAAATTCTAACAAACTACATGTTGAAAATTCTTCAAATATCATTGGAGCATAGATATGTCTTTTGAATGAGAGGGTGCATTGGAGAGGTACAACCCTATGGAGGGTTGCACCCTAAACCAAAGGGTGCCCTTAAGGCACCCTTCCATGCCTTTATAAGGATGTCTCCATGTTCACTCTCATTAATCGAAAAACAATCTAAATTTGTAAGTCTGATTTTACTGTTTTGAGTCTGAGAGAGTTCCTCCATTTTTCAGTTCGAGATCTTGTTAAGGAGTGCCCCTTGAACAAGAGGAATTCAGGTTATCCTGGGAGAACATTAGCCACAAAACCCGTAAAGCACTGAGACGGGGCTGATAAGTTCTTAAGGACAGAGAATCATCTCAACTCGGACAATTTTAATCAGGTTTTTTCTGGTTCTTAAAATTTTAGGATTTACATGATTATGATCTGGTTTTAATTGAGTGATGCATGCCAAATTAGATTTACAACACATATCCTACCAACAATCTTAAGAACTTATGACTAATTTTGTGTTGTAAAATTAATTTGTTTAGGATTCATGCGTACGTATAGAAAGATAATGATGAGTAATGAATGTTTGACTTCGTTGTTATGCTTTTGTTATAATTTCAAGTGATGCGCATGTGTTGTGATGAAGGGAAAAAAAACAAAAAACAAATTGGGTGCACTGTGTTCTAAAATTTATGCAAGTTTAAGATGGAAATGAAAACAACAAAACATACATGCATGTTAATCAACTGAAAGCATGTGTCAGAAGAAAAAAAAATATTTACTGTAATCTGCAATCATAAATAAATAATGAAGATTTACAATTTACATATGGAGACAGAAAAAAAAAAAAAAGACGTGACTACAAACCAAAAGAAATTGTGAAATTAATTTTTCCTTTCTTGTCTCTCTGGACAAGTTGTCCATTTGATTTTTTGGAAAATAAATCTAATATATATTTATACACACTTGCTTTACTGCGTCCAATGACATTATAGAGTTGTAATGGTTAATTCTTCCATGTTTTCAACTGCTACTTTATATTATTATTGAATTGTACATGTATCATGAGCGGATGTGTTCTTATGTAATAAAATAAAAATTAATGATATATGTATATATAACATCAAACTCATAATACTCATTGTTTAATGATTATTCTATAATTTAATATTAACTTAATAAATCATATACTGAAACACATTAAATCTTGGTAGTATAGATTTAAGTTATTATTAGGGTGTTCAATTATCACAAGTATACACTTAGTGATAAAGTTGAAATTTATTTGTGTGTTGCATACTTGGTTGAGAATTTAAAGTGTAATTTTACACAAGTAGTTCCATCCAATCTTGTTTGACACATACCCATATATCTACACTTATCGTAAATTATTTTGTGACATTGAAAAAATGAAATACTGAGTTATGAATTGCTAAGATGTTCTATTGAGAAAGTAGTTAAAGGATATTCCTTTATTTACTTTTCATAAGAAATCTTGGTTGGAAATTCTATGACTTGTGTTTATTGGTACTACTGTCCAATAGAACAACAAGTGGATATTTGGTATATCACTTGAGACAAGATCATTTGTTGGTCGTTGTACAATTTGTCTTTTGTAGACTTATTGAACCCTGTTTGTTTTCAGTTACATATGGTTAGCGGAAACATCATAGTACCGGTCTCTCATGGAGAAAAAATCGGAGAAGTTTGGTGGGGCAAACTTCAAATAGTGGCATAGCAAAATATTGTCCTACCTGACAACTCTGCAGTTGGCTAAGTACCTCAAAGATCCTCCGGGTCCTGTGGAGGGTGAATCATAGGCAGCCAAGGAACTGCGAGAAGAGACATGGTCGTCTGTCGACTTCCTGTGCAAGAAATACCTTTTGGGTGGTCTTGACAATACCATGTACAATGTGTACCAAGGCATGACTTCTGCGAAGATTCTCTGGGAATCACTCGAGAAGAAATACAAAATCGAGGATGCAGGACAAAAGAAATTTGTCGTGGGTAGGTTCCTGGACTACAAAATGGTAGTTTCAAGGACGGTGATGTCTCAGTTGGGTGAACAGCAGTAGATCATTCATGAAATACTGGATGTAGGTATGAAACTCTGTGAGACGTTTCAAGTTGCCACCATAATTGGAAAGTTGCCTCCATCATGGAAGGACTTCAGGAGCTATCTGCAACACAAAAAGAAACAGATGAGCCTTGAAGACCTTGGAGTTCGATTGAGAATCGAAAAGGACAACATGATGTCCGAGAATGCCAGCTACAAGACTATGGAGTCTAAGGCCAACATCATTGAGGATGCAAAGGGTAGTAAGAAAAGAAAGAACAGTGGAGCTGATTCTTCCCAAGCGAACAAGAAGTTCAATGAGAAGTGCTACAATTGTGAAAAGAGCGGTCATATGACAAAGGATTGCAGAAACAAGATATCTCAGGACAATGACAAGAATAATGAGGCCTATGTCGCTGAAGATGAGCAGTTAACTGATGAGATTTCAGAATTGAATCTCTCAGCAGTGGTAACTAAAGCCAACTTGGTTGGAAATCCGAGAGAATGGTGGGTAGACACTGGGGCTACTCGTCATATTTGTGCTCATAGCAAGATGTTTTTCTCGTATCAGAAAGGTCGATGGTGGCGATCATCTGACAATGAGAAACTCGTCTACCTCTAGAGTGGTTGGACAAGGCACAATGGTTCTGAAAATGATATCCGGAATAGAGCTTATATATAAGAATGTTTGCATGTTCTAGATATTCGGAAGAACTCAGTCTCGAGTTTGTATTTGTTTCTGACAAGATTGTATAGACAAAAAATGATGTCTATGTAGGAAAATGATACCTCGCTGAGGAGGGCCTTTTCAATGACTATCAATTGTGCTATTAATAAAGCTGAAACTTCTGCTTATATTATTGAGTCACAAAATGTATGGCATGAGAGGTTAGGACATGTTAATTATGATACAATGCGTACATTAATTAACATGAACCTTATACCTAAATTTGCATTGATAGCCAACATGAGTGTGAGGCATGTGTTGAAGCAAAAATACATAGAACATCATAGAACGAAGTTCTGAACCCTTGGAACTTGTACACACTGACGTGTGTGACATGAATATTGTGCAAATAAGAGGCGGTAAAAATACTTTGTCACTTTTATCGATGAAAGCACAAGATTCTGTTAAGTGTATTTGCTGAGGAGCAAAGCTGAAGCTATTGAGAGCTTTATACACTGAGAACGAAGTTGCACATCAACTTGGCAAGTAAATCAAAAGAATCAGAAGTGATAGTGGTGGTGAATATGTTTCATCATTCGGTGAATATTGTTCTGTGCACAGAATTATTCACGAAACCACTGCTCATTATTCTCCTCAATGGGATTGTTGAGTGTAAAAACCGAACGTTGAAGGAATTGATGAATGCCATGTTGACTAGTTCTGGCTTACCTCAGAACTTGTGGGGGGAAAGCCATGCTTTCCGCGAACTACGTTCTGAACAAGCTCCCTCACGGGAGATTAGACAAGACACCATATGAGTTGTGGAAAGGTTATGTACCTTCCTACAAATATATGAAAATGTGGGGGTGTCTTGCCAATTGCCAAGGTGATGGTTCCTAAACCTAAGAAGGTGGAATATGACCAAAAACTGTTGACTGTATATTCATCAGATATATTTGCAACAGTAATACATATCGATTATTGGCACACAAGTATGAGATTCCTGACATCAATCCAAATGTGATGATTGAGTCAAAGAATGTAATATTTTTGAAGAGACATTTCCTTGTAAGGAAAGACAAAGAAGAGAGTCTCTCAAAAAGATTTGTTGATACTGTCAAGGATAGTGATCTGGTTGACCAAGAGTCAGATCCGATTTTCTGACATATTTGTTAGAAAATGAGCCTCAAAGCTATAAAGAAGCAATGTCTTCTCTGGAGGCACCTCTATGGAAAGAGGCGATTATCAGTGAGATTGATTGATTGATCTTCCATACTTGGGAGTTGGTTGATCTTCCTCCAGGTTATAAGCCACTGGGCTACAAATAGAAAGATGAAAATGGATGGATCAATAGATAAGTACAAGGCGAGGTTTGTCATAAAATATTATAGACAGAAAGAAGGCCTTGTTTACTTTGACACATATCCACCAGTGATTCGTATCACATGAGTAGAATGTTTATAGCCATAACAGCTATATTTGGTCTTGAAATACATCAAAATGATGTAAAGACGTCATTCTTGAATGTGAATTGGATGAAGAGACTTACATGGAACAACCAGAAGGGTTTAATGTTCCTGGATAAGAACAGAAGGTGTGCAAATTTGTAAAATCCTTGTACGGATTAAAACAAGCATCTAGACAATGACATGAGAACATTGACAAAGAGATGTTGTCAAGTGGGTTTAAAACCGATGAATGTGATAAGTGTATATACGCCAAATCAACTCAAGAATGATATGTCGTTGTATGTCTCTATGTAGATGATATGCTGATAATTGGTAATAATCATGAGTTGATTCAGTCTACCAAGAAAGTCTTATCCAGTAAATTTGATATGAAAGATTTGGGAGTAGCTAACCTAACTCTTCCTCTATCAAAGAATACTGGTTTAAGCATATCGCAATTAGAGTAGTCAATGATCATCAGAAGTCTGATGTATCTCACGAATTGCACACGAACTGATATCGTTCAAGCTGTGAATAGGCTTAGCAGATATACTAGCAATCCATGACATAACCACTGAAAATTCATAGTAAGTGTTTTGAGGTATAAGAAACTTCAAAATATGGGCTACATTACGAGAGATATCCTGCTGTTCTAGAGGGATACTGCGATGCTGACTGGATATCTGATACAGTGGATTCCAAATCTACGGTTGGATTTGTTTTCACACTTGGTAATGCAGCCGTGTCATGGAAATCCTCGAGCAAACATGTGTTGCCCAGTCTACTATGGAATCAGAGTTCATAGTATTAGACAAAACAGCGGAAGAAGCAGAATGACTTAGAAACTTCCTGGAGGATATTCCTAGTTGGCCCAAACCGGTGCCAGTGATTAGCATACATTGTGAAAGCCAATCGGCTATTGGGATAGCCCAAAATACAATGTATAATGGTAAGTCTCGACACATATGTCAGAGACATAATACCATATGTCAACTGCTCTCAAGTGGTATAATATCGATCGATTATGTTGAGTCGAAGAAAACCTAGCGGATCCACTAACTAAAGGTTTACCTCGAGAGCAAGTTGAGAAGTCATCGAGGGGGATGGGCTTGAAGTCTATAATCTAAGAATTGTCACTGTGGAAACCCAACCTAGCTGACTGGAGATCCCAATATCTAGGTTCAAAATGGACAACAGAAACTTTGTGCAATTCAAAACAAGCACTGAAGAGTTTTGTACTCTTTCCTATTCCGATAATGACGCTGAGTGCTGTCTGTCATGGTTAGGATAAGCTAAGGCTTTTAATGATCACTATATTATGAGATGAGTCCTAATGGGGGTAAAGACAGATTACCTCTTCATATTAGATCACCTATTTCAAGTAAGAAGTGGGGCCGCTTCCATGAAAACTTTTAAAGGCGGGTTACCCTAAAGTACTTGATGAATCCAGGACCGTTGTTCATGGCCGAAATGAACACAACCGTAGAATGGGAAATGGTCGAAGTAAAGCTGTGTGTTGGCGATTGTCTTGGTTTACACCAACGGCAGAACATTTCAAGACTATGGGTCACTGGTTTGCCAAGTAAATCCGATTGTTATTCACTAGGAAATGTTCAAGGCGAAAGCTACCTATTTCGATGCAGCTTTAGTTCATGGAAACTCTCTCAAGTGTCTGTATGGATATTTGAAGAATTGTGGGGGATTATTGAAAATTCTTGAAATATCATTGGAGGATAGATATGTCTTTTGAATGAGAGGGTGCATTGGAGAGGTACAACCCTATGGAGGGTTGCACCCTAAACCAAAGGGTGCCCTTAAGGCACCCTTCCATGCCTTTATAAAGATGCCTCCATGTTCACTCTCATTAATCGAAAAACAATTTAAATTTGTGAGTCTGATTTTACTGTTTTGAGTCTGAGAGAGTTCCTCCATTTTCCAGTTCGAGATCTTGTTAAGGAGTGCCCCTTGAACAAGAGGAATCCGGGTTATCTTGGGAGAACATTAGCCACAAAACCCGTAGAGCACCGAGATGGGGCTGATAAGTTCTTAAGGACAGAGAATCATCTCGACTCGGACAATTTTAATCAGGTTTTTTCTGGTTCTTAAAATTTTAGGATTTACATGATTATGATCTGGTTTTAATTGAGTGATGCATGCCAAATTAGATTTACAACACATATCCTACCAACACTACATTATATATTTAAGTACTAGTTAAGCATGGATTGAAACATTATTTTAATAACATATAACATTTTTGTGATGAATGTTACCATTTTCTTCTTAAAAAATGTCACCAAACCAAATTCAAAAATATATATATATATGCAATAACTTAATAATATCATGTCAAGTATGTTAAAATATTAAAAAAATTATTCAATAAATAATAATTATATTTAATATAACTACACATGATATGTGTTTATTAATTGATTATACCACATTAGTTCTAATCATAATTTAACACGTAAAACCAAAAATAATTATTTTGTTGAAAAGCCATTTAATTAATCCCAGTAATTAAGGATAGTAAAAATCCTACGGGAATGGATCGTGAGGGCCCATTATAATGGGGTCAGATATGAGTATAATTTCTATATTTGTTAATTGGTGGGTCATATATGTGTATTGGCATTCTCGTACTAATAAATGTAAAATTTCTATATGAACGAAGGCCCATACGAGAATTCGATATGTTAGAGTCGGATACAGATAAAATTTTCATACCCATTAAAACGAGTATAATATAAATATTGACATCTTTGTATTATATCTACTGTTTGTAATTGATGTGACAACTTATTCTTGACATTTTGACATCAACCAACTAAGTAATTCTTTGGTGTAATAGAGACATGAATTACATGGTATTATTAACAAAATAGTAAATGACATGTATGATATAATATTTTTTTAGATGTTTATTAATATTTTAACACGCGTATCAATAAATTATTAGATTGTTATACAAATGATGCGATATCTTGATTGTAGAAGATTTAATCACCTAGTGTACATGCTTCTTAATATTATGATCATAAATTAAAAATAGAAAATAAAGTGATGAAGCTTTTATGAATGCAAGTTCCATTTCTTTCTTTTCAAAAATCATGAACCTCCAATTACACCCAATTTTCATTCACATACATAATGATTCTGAATATATCATGAACCTGGATGATGTGCTTTTGGGCCTAAATGGGCTGAATACCTTTGAAACTCCGATATTACTTGATGGTGACATATATAAAAATTCTCTGGACTTGAAATAAAACGACTCCGTATCATTTCAACAAAACACAAATTCTAACAAACTACATTATATATTTAAGTACTAGTTAAGCATGGATTGAAACATTATTTTAATAACATATAACATTTTTGTGATGAATGTTAGGGGTCTTCATAGGGTCAGGTCAACCCGCGACCCGACCCGACCCGACCCGGGTTTTGATTCGAAAACTCGGGTCTGACCCGACCCGATCCGATGTAAATAATATAATAATTATAAGATATATATTTTTAATGATACAAAATGTAGTTGGAGAGATTCAATCCGAAGATCAATTAGATATTTACCAATCACTTTGCCATCTCAGCGACTCACCCATCTTGTTAAATTTTTATCAATGAAGTATATATATATTATATTTATTATTTTTTATGGTGACTCGACCCGACCCGATCGGGTCATTAAAAAATCAGAAAAACCCGACCCGACCTGTGAACACCCCTAATGAATGTTACCATTTTCTTATTAAAAAATGTCACCAAACCAAATTCAAAAAAATATATATAGCAATAACCAAATAATATCTGTCAAGTATGTTAAAATATTAAAAAAATTATTTAATAAATAATAATTATATTTAATATAACTACACATGATATGTGTTTATTAATTGATTATACCACATTAGTTCTAATCATAATTTAACACGTAAAACGAAAAATAATTATTTTGTTGAAAAGTCATTTAATTAACCCCTATAATTAGGGATGGTAAAAATCTTACGGGAATGGATCGCGAGGGCCCATTATAATGGGGTCAGATATGGGTATAATTTTTTTATATTTGTTAATTGGTGGGTCATATATGGGTATTGACATTCTCGTACTAATAAAGGTCAAATTTCTATATGAACGAAGGCCTAGACGGGAATTCGATATGTTAGAGTCGGATATAGATAAAATTTTCATATCCATTCAAACGAGTATAATATAAATATTGACATCTTTGTATTATATCTACTGTTATCATCTCTGTTTGTAATTGACGTGACAACTTATTCTTGACATTTTGACATCAACCAACCAAATAATTCTTTGGTGTAATAGAGACATGAATTACATGGTATTATTAACAAATTAGTAAATGACATGTATGATATAATATCTTTTTTTAGATGTTTATTAATATTTTAACACGCGTATCAATAAATTATTAGATTGTTATACAAATGATGCGATATCTTGATTGTAGAAGATTTAATCACTTAATATACATGTTTCTTAATATTATGATCATAAATTAAAAATAGAAAATAAAGTGATGAAGCTTTTATGAATGCAAGTTCCATTTCTTTCTTTTCAAAAATCATGAACCTCCAATTACACCCAATTTTCATTCACATACATAATGATTCTCATCTCATCAATCAAAGAAAGGCCAAAAATAAAAATGAAAAACAAAAACAAAAACTGAGGAGTAGAACTTTATACTGTTCTTTTTTCTCTGGCGAAGTGACTTGAATTGAATGGATATGAAAATTTCATTAAAGTTGATGGATTTGACTGAACTTAGGGTCACTATTCATCTGTAGATTACCCAAGGAGGGATAATGTTTCTAAAGTTGTAATGTCTTCTATCGACTGACATAAGTTAGGACTTAGTATGGATTCAATGGTCATTTTATTTATTTAACAAGTAAAATAAGGAATTCTTTTTTGAAACGTTGGAAATTCTGCCGAGAATATCATTTAATACGAGTTTAAGTTTAATAAATAAAATTTCTGACTGCTTCAAACTCTTATAATAAATACATTATTGGACTCGAACTCATAACTCGACAATCAAGTCTTAGCATTATAACAAAATATGGAATTACCGACCGAAATTACTGAAAAATATGAAATTACCAACCGAATATTTTCAGTCGGTAAATTTTCTTATTTACCGACCTAAAAAAATAAAAAATAATTTTTGATCGATTACTAACCGATTACCGACCGAATATTTAGTCGATATTCGGTCGATAAATACAACTCTAAAGATCAATTTGACGTGATTTTATGACATCAACTACCTATCGATTATTCGGTCGGTAATAAATAGCGACTGAATATAATTCGGTCACTAAAATAATATTAATTATTAAAAAAATTAGACATTTTACCGACCGAATTAAGTTTTGGTTGGTAACTTATACATTTTACCGATCGAATTAGATCGGTTTGTAAAAAAATAAAAATAAAAATAATAAAAAATATATATATATTTAATAATATTATTATAATATTACCATATATATATTATTACACACGCACAATATATATATATTCTTTTCATATTATAATAAGAAATATGGGTGGCATGGGCCTGCCATTGAGTGGAGTAAATCTTTGGTGCAACAGTGGTATGGATGACGTGGTACCACCAACCAATTAAAAAATAACATGTTTAATTTTATTCCTATTTTTTAGTTGTTTTTGACTTTTTAGCACGCGTGTCAAATGATGATTGGCTTGTTGCATGGATGACGTGGTACCACTGTTGCACCAAAGATTTTCTCCATTGAGTGGTATCAAGGCACAGATGTGGGGTCCACCCATGGTAGGCTTCATTATTTTTTTAAATGGAGTAAGTTTACCAATCGAATTATGTTTTGGTCAGTAATTTTTCCGACCGACCATAGTTTGATCGATAATTTATTACCGACTAGCAAAATACCAACCGAAAAATTTGATCGGTTTCGGTCTGTAATTTCAAAATTTCTTGTAGTATAGGTCACTTGTCACAAAGTTACGCCCCTTGAAGATATATTTGTAATGAAAAATTCAATGATTACTATTTCTATTGGTGGTACTAATATGGTGGGCCCCACTATTTTTTAAAAAATGGAGTAAATTTACCGACTGAATATAATTCGGTCGGTAATATCAATTTTTTTTTTTTTTTTTTTTTGTATTTTTTAAGAAATTATCGATCAAATTATATTTCGATCAATAATTTTATCGACCGATCCTATTTCGATCAGTAATTTTTTTTACCAACGAGTCAAAAATCGGCTGAAAAATTTAGTCGATTTCGGACCGTAATTTCGAATTTTGTTATAGTGTAGGCCATTTGACACACCCCTTAGGGGCATATTTGTGATGAAGAATTCAATGACGGTTTCTATTGCTCTTGTATAAATACAGTTTACATAATGTGATAAAGATAAGCCTAAGAATCAAATATGTGATAGAGATAGGTTACATGAGATAAGATAACGTTTACATATCCGATAATATTTACACATCTTTAACATTATACTCATATTTCTTAATTTTAATTTTAATTTTCTTTTTTCTTTTTTACCAATGTTAATAATTTTTGTTGTTGGGAAGAAAAACTTACGTGGTGTTGCCCAATCATGCTCTGCCAATGTAGGCACCATTATATTTTTTTAATTTTAAATTAAATTTGTGGACCCATAAAAGTTGTGGGCCTCTATCATGTCAAATGACAGAATAAAATTAAAATTAGACAGCCCCGTTAATTCACCATGAGCTCTTTAAGCTGTCCCTTAAAAGTTCTTCTCTAAGTTGAGAGGCATTCTTTAGAAAGAATAATGAAAAAGCTACGAGCCGATGTTTTTTTTTTTTTTTAAAATAATCGAAATCATGTCATCAAATCACCTGATTTAGATTTAAGACGAGCAAATATAATTTTAACTATCTCATATTCTTATAAGATTCAAATTTAAGACTTAACAACCAAGTTATAAATTCTTTACCGCCAAGCTACACTCATTAGGGATCTATGAGCCTATGTTGAAATTGAAAAAAAGTGTTTTTAAATAGTTTTTAAAAGTTTTACATTTATGGGATATTATCATTCCGATACTTTAAGAATTTTAAAAACAAATTAATATAAGTAGTTTTGGGTATAATATTTTACTTTTATGTTTTTACAAACATTATATTTTACAACAAAACCTTAATTTATTATTATATCTTCACAATAATTTACTTGTAGTAAGATTAATTAATAACCTACATTAAATAAAAGTTTTTTTTTTATAAAAAAAATTGAATTGGATTTTTTTTTTAAATAAAAAAGGCTTTTTTTCAATTGAATTGTACTGGAAAATTGATTAATTATTACTTATTCAACTAAATCCCAATTCTACTTTGGATATGAACTTCAAAGTATTCGTGGGTAGTGAACAATTTTATTGTTGGTGAAGAAAATCGCCCTAGGACGAACGAGTCAATAAGGGGCGAAAAGAAAAGACATGTCAAAGGACGAACATGTATTACATGACGATTTGCAATCAGGACGATGAGGGGAAAAGCAGTCAGGACGACTACCAAACGTTGCAGTTGATCCCACGATCTAGCGGTTAGGCCGTCACTACCCACGGTCTGGCAGTTATCACGCACAACTCAGCAGTTAGATGCATGATCCAGCAGTTGCAAACATGAAACGTGGGAGTTCGTAGACCAATAAAAAGTAAAACCGCTCAAGCAGTTAACAAATGCTCACTATAAAAGGCTTAAGCGTGGGAAGAAAGAAGAAAAATAAGAAAAAATGAAGACTCTTTATGAGCATTTTTATTTTATTTCGTAGCTTTGTAATCCATAGATTGTAATTTGTGTGCTCGTGCCCCTTGGAGGCTTATTCACTGAATCGAACACCCCTTACTGGGACTTCGTCTCAGGAGGTTTGAACCTTACACGCTCATTGACGAAAAATTATGCAAACAGTTTTTGGCGACCACAGTGGGAGAATTGGTGTAAGAAGTAGAGATGCCTTCGAAAAGAAACACTCAGACTGGCTCGAGTACATATGAATGGTGATGAAAACCTGCCTGGAGCAAAGCCAGACAAACCCACAAGAGATTGTTATCCACGCAACTACTGTGAACCACGCGGGAATAAAGAACCTACAAAAGATTGTTATGTGCGCCCATGAAAGCATAACGAGGTTTGGAGATTAGAAACCCGTGAAGAACAAACCCTCACGAACCCTTAATTGCTTGAAACGCCACAAATGACAGCAGTCCATTTGATAAGTTTTTGAAGAGAATTCACCCTTCCATGGTTAGCCATCACGACCTCACCACCAATGTGTCTGACGACAATATTAATTTTTTTTTTGTTAAAACATTCATGCATTTTATTAATGAAAAGCTTGTTTAAATAGTACAATGGAAACCCTAATTGTAATATATTAAAAAAATCAGAAATAACCCTAGGTAATCATTCTTATTACAAATAAAATCTTAGGCCCATAACATTTGGACCACTCTAGAATAAACACCAATATTAAAACCTATGGGCCCTAACAGTTGGCACACTCTAAAATAAACACTATCATTAACCCCCTCTAGGAGGCCTTCGCTTGTATATTTTTGACCCCTTCATTTTCAAATAACTTGAATGGATTATTAGGTTTCATCATTGGATGCTTGGATCCATACTTCGAGGCTTATTTTCTTGATGCTCCTTATATCATATCATTCTCCCATTCTTTAAGAAGATTTGTCCTCGAATCTTTAAGGTCAATTTGTAATGTCCAAACACTTTATCTCTAACCAAATCTAATTTGTCTTTCTGTTTCTTTTTTTTGTGGCGCAGGATTTGTGTTTTTTTTTTCACAGTCCACGTTTTTTTTTCTTTTTGAAATTTTTGAATCCAACACATGCAAGATGACAAAAGAAAAGAAAAAAAATTAAGAGAAACAGGACTTAAGGAAAAAAAATTAACAGAAACATGACTTAAAGAAAAGAAAAAAAAATTAACAGAAACATGAATCAAAGAAAAGGAAAAAATTAACAGAAACATGACTCAAAGAAAAGAAAAAATTTGACAGAAACAGGACTCAAAGAAAATAAAAAATTTGACAGAAACATGACTCAAAGAAAAGAAAAAAATTAACAGAAACATAACTCAAAGAAAAGAAAAAAAATCATAAAAAAATGAAGAAAAAAAAATTAAAAGGACACAAACGATAAGATATAACTTGCTCTACAACCTGCCTGGAGCAAAGCCAGACAAAACCACAAGAGATTGTTATCCACGCAACTCCTGTGAACCACGCGAGAACAAAGCCCATGAAACCACAAAAGATTGTTATGAGCGCCCAGGAAAGCATAACAAGGTTTGGAGATTAGAAACCCGTGAAGAACAAACCCTCACGAACCCCTAATTGCTTGAAACGCCACAAAAGACAACAACCCATTTGATAAGTTTTTGAAGAGAATCCACCATTCCATGGTTAGCCATCACGGCCTCACCACCAATGTGCCTGACGACAATATTAATTTTTTTTGGTTAAAACATTCATGCATTTTATTAATGAAAAGCTTGTTTAAATAGTACAATGGAAACCCTAACCCTAATTGTAATATGTTAAAAAATTCAGAAATAACCCTAGGTAATAATTCTTAATACAAATAAAATCTTAGGCCCATAACATTTGGCCCACTCTAGAATAAACACCAATATTAAAACCTAGGGCCCCTAACAGTTGGCACATTCTAAAATAAACATTATCATTAACCCCCATCTACGAGGCATTCGCTTGTATATTTCCGACCCCTTCATTTTCAAATAACTTGAATGGATTATTAGGCTTCATCCTTGGATGCTTGGATCCATACTTCGAGGCTTATTTTCTCGATGCTCCATGTATCATATCAAATGAGGACTGAAGCAAACCAACCATCCCCACGTTCCAGCTATGGTAGGCCATTTCGAGGGTCTAGCAGAAGCAGGCCGATATGGCACTATGCGAGAGTTCAGCCCTAATGCAGTTCGCGTCTTGTTCGGTGAGTTCACTCAGGATGTTGTCGAACATGTTAGGCTTCAAAACGCTCACATCATAGATAAGTTCACTTCGGCTAGTAACTCGTTTTACGAAAATATGGCCAAACACCTGAACTCATTGAATGAGTTGATGGCCAAGTGTGTGAACAGGGGGGATAGCCCCACCATGGACTACACCTCCTCCTGCGCCGAGTAGTCAGGAGGTTGGTCCAAGCAATGGTCCTCTACAAGGGATTAATGCCCCTACGATACCTAGAGGGGGAATAAGTCCTGGAGGCAATGACCCACACTTAGGGCCAAATATAGTACAACATGAAGTAATGTTGCCCCAAGGTTCACAAGGGCAAGGTCACGACCATATCCCATTTGTGAGAGGACCACAACCACCACATGTAGCGATGTCATTCAATGGCAATGATATGTTGAGAGAACAGATGACCGAGATTCTTCAGAATCAATTCGGTTTAGCGGTGAGGCCAATTCGGCCAAGATATCAAAAGCCATATCCAGATTGGATTGATGTAGCGTATTTGTGGACTAGGAACTACAAAATACCAGAGTTTTCTCTGTTTACAGGGTCTGGAGAAGTTTCTACAATAGAACACATATGGCGATTTACCCTTCAGTGTGGGGAGACAAATGATTTCCATAGGTTGAGATTATTTCACGGCTCGTTGTCAGGAGTAGATTTTTCCTTGTATGTCAGCCTCCCGCCTAATTCGGTGGAAAATTGGCACCAAGTGGAACAGTTGTTCCATGCACAATTCTATAAGGTCGAATCTGAAGTGGCATTGGCCGACTTGGCAAATTTGAGGTAGCTGTCAGGAGAATAGGCCGAAACGTTCTTACAAAGGTTCAAAGCGGCTCGAGGCCGATGCTACGTGCCTTTACCAGAAAAGGAGTTTGTGAGAATCGCTCAAAGCTGTCTTAATTTCGATCTAAAAAAGAAATTTCAAGATCGAGAATTCTGGGACCTCCCCCATCTCACCACTAGTGTAGTGCGATATGAACGGTTGTTGAGGGAGGAAGAACAAATGAAGAATTCTAACAAGAGAACCTATTACAGGAATCCTAACTATGAAATAGGCGAAGTGGACGTCGAATCGGCTAACTTATGTTTGGCCGAATTAGTTAAAGGGAAGCCATACGTTTGTAAGACGTGGGCTGAACCCCAAGCCAAAGTAGAGAACGACAAAAAGAGTAGGAATTTCTCTTTTGACATCTCGAAAGTCGACGCCATATTCGATCAATTATATAAAGATAAACAAATTAGGTTGAGCGATCGCCACAAATTGCCAAGCCCCGAACAAATCGATGACAAAAAGTACTGTAAGTGGCATAATACATGGTCTCATTCAAGTAACAATTGCCTTGTTTTTCGGAATGTTTTGCAGGATGCCATAGAATCTGGACGAATAACGTTCGAGAAAAAGATGGCAGTGGATGACAACCCCTTTTCCAAAGCCGTTGGAATTGAAGATGATCAACTCTGACCTCACCAAAATGAATTTTCCAAAATTCAAGCTGGTTCTAGATGAAGATCAGAACGGTCATCGTCCAAGTGCTCTTGAAATGATCGAAGCGTCCCAAGAAATGAGGGTTCCGTAAAATTTGTGTGCACGTTGTAAAAACAGCTAGCGTGGATGAAAGAGCTGGAAGATACTTGTGAGAGGCCAGTGAAGAAGAAACCAGTAGCATGGCAGCCAAGAACCTTCGCACCATGATTTTATGGAGAATATTCAAACTTCATCCAAAATATAAGAACGTTTAGGCCGAAAATTCATCAGCCCAACATATGGCATTCGTACCATTGGCCACATTCATATCATTGGCCAGGGAATAACTATCCTCCCGTAGATGAAATGACAATGACACAATTGAGACGACACTAAAGAAATTATGGCCGTATGATGCGCCAGCAAGGTGAAGTGAAAGTTACCACTGACCATAGTCTTCCAATCAATACTCATGCGACGAAAAATCCGGATGTGATGGTTAGGTATAGTGATGGCAGCGAAGAGATCGATACAAGCTGTAAAGAGCGTACCAAATTCGACCGGGAAAAACGGGATGAGACAGATGAAGAAGAATCCTCCATTGTTATTCAGTTTGGCAGCATGCCTCCGGTTGTGGCTAATCATTACCTGTTGTCTGAAAGGTTCAAGGCGGGCAATAATGAGACCTCTGAGAGGAGTGAATATGTCTAGGATGGCGACGAGACAGAATTTGCAACACTCGCGATAACTGACAGAGAGGCTTCAGACGAGGAACTCACCGATATAGAGGAAAAAATAGATATCAGAATTGAAGCACGAAGAATAGGGACAACACAAAATCGGCTTCTCAGAGAGTTGTACAAAGCCAGAAATCCCGCAGTGGGAACATTATGAGAGGACTTGGGGCGATCTCCATACCTCGTGCTGTACGGAAAGCCCAAAATAAAGCGGGTCGTGACCAGAGCAGAAAATCAGAGGATGTTAACCAGTAATGCCTCCTGTGACAGGCCAATCACGTTGTCAGCTTCCAGATGGAGCGAGGAGGAGGAGCCACCTAAAGTAAATATAAGTGGTGATCAAACGATGGAAATATGAATGTCAGAGAAGGTGACGTTTCCAAAACCACCACGACAAATGACAAAGCATCTCCGACCGCTTAATGTGAAAACAAAGGTAAATGGAATACCCATGACTAAGGTGTTAATCGACAATGGAGCGGCCATCAACGCCATCCTAGTTAGGATGCTGGGACGATTAGCAAAATCGGAGGACGATCTCATCCCTACGGAAGTGGTGCTTACAAGTTTTAATGGAGGGGCAACGACAGCCAAATGAGTTGTCCCACTAGACTTACAGGTGGGAAGCACTACTAGGACAATAGTATTTTCGTTATAGACGAACCAACCACATATAACATGCTCTTGGGACGAGATTGGATCCACGACAGCCGATGCATTCCTTCGTCCCTTCATCAATGTCTGATTTTTTGGAATCAAAATGATTAAGTAGAAGTAGTACACGCCGATAATAGGCCATTTGCAGCAGAGACAAATACGGCCGAATATTTCATGTATGAAGGAAATTACGGGCCAGCTAGAGTACTGAATGAAGTAGGGGATTCGGCCATAGAGGCCAAAAATGATGAGCCATACACCGCAGATTTGCTAAATGACTTGTTCACACAAACAAGGCCAACTATAGTGGCCTTTGGCCATGAAACCAACAATTCAAATGGAGGAGAGCGAACAGAGTAAAGAGCAAGTCGCGATTGCGGCCACTAGGGCCAGCTTAATGGCCTATGTAACAGAACAGAAAGTTGAAGTCGATGCTCAGGCCGCGATTTCGGTCTTGAGGGAGAAATTATTAACACATCAGACAGAATATAGAATAAGAGAGGCATGCAGAGTGGATGGTTTGATGGAAGGAATTGACATGAACAAACGACCAAATAAGGCAGAAGAATACGCTCTAAATGGGCGACATAAGGCAAACATTACAAGGATGCAAGACATTTTGGACTAGGTAAATCTGGGAAGTGAGGATGACAGACGCATCACTTACATCAGCAAGGAGCTAGAGGCACAGCTATGCGAAAAACTAATCCATCTTTTACAAAAATATAGAGATTGTTTTGCTTGGGACTACGATGAAATGCTTGGTTTAGATAAAACTTTAGTAGAGCATAGGTTGTTGGGGTTGGTGCTCAGAGCGCCAATTCATGGTTGTATTTCTTTATGAATACTACTGTAAAACGTTATTATTATGAATAATATATGCAGTTTCTATAATATAATGTATCTTTAATATGGTAAAGACGTAATTGTTGGGGTTGGTGCTCACATCGCCAATTCCCAGTTGTATTTCTTTATGAATACTTCTGTAAAACATTATTATTTTGAATAATATATGCAGTTTCTATAATATAATGTATCTTTTAATATGGTAAAGACGTAATGACCTTAGAATGACTAGTCATGGTAAAGTTGCAAAAGCGTCGCAACTAACATTGAGTTGTATCATGACGTTGTCATTCTCAGACTATTCCTGGTCAAGGTTTACACTACTTGGTCAGTATAGTAAACCCGTTGAGACCGGTACATGTCGTATACTGGAATATATGATTCCAATGGTTTCTCAATGAACCATAAGTCTTGGAGACTAGTATAGAAGTGTAGGTTTTTATAGCGGATAAACACTAAACGACTCACCGAAGATTCTTAATGGATGGTACACCAACGTCAATAAGAATCTTATCGGGTTGAGTAGCACTTGTGATTCTTCGACTTGAGATACCACTGTGGGCGCATGAGATATCTTCCACACTTAGATGACAGTCACGTCACCGATCTATTTAGATCAGACCTCCGCCTGTTCGTTGGGTATGGATAGATCCTCAAGGTGTCATGTGTGTATCGAGATAGGATCCGTCAGTTCTGTGTATCAGAGCATAGGTAGTCCATATGATTAACAATCAGATAAAAACCATGGGCCTGTGGTACAGTTTAGAAACTAGTTATAAACATTCCTTTTGGGATTGCTAGTAGAATAGTCGACTGTATAATCCCCATAGAGATTTGACGTTTACATCTATATCTCTGGGATATATCCGGATACCTGTGACGGAGGAATTATACATTTGCCATGACCTCGACCTGTATGATTCAGCGAGTTTATCCGTGATCGTCATAATTTACGGGTGGACAAATTATGGACACGAAATTGGATTTCGTGACGGATATGTCTGAATCTAGAGAGTCTCAATAATGAAATATACTCGTAGAGCACTAGAGCAACATTTATAAATGATATTGATTATTTATAAATTCGTTTAAAGGTTAAATGCAAAATACATGTTTAGGGACCCGATAGTTATTTCCTTAATTTTTGTGTATTTACATTTAATACTTGATTAATTTAAATACACATTAATTAATTGTCAAATTGAGATATTTGACTAAATATCATAAATGAATATATGTATTTAATATTTAATGTAAATATAATACATATGTTTAATATATTTGTATTTAATTATTTAATTGTTAAATGATTAAATTAATTAAAATATAAATATCTTAAGATTTAGATATTTATTTTAATGGCTAAGTTGCCTTTGTTGACTTAATTAGAAATATCTTTAAAGTGTTTTAGATATTTTAACAAGTTGATTAAATAAAATCCAAATGAAATTGAAATTAATATTTCTTGTTTTGGTTAAGGCCAAATTCGGCCAAGGCTAATTTGAAGCAAGTATATATTGTTTTGTTTCATTTAGGGTTTGATATACCAAATTCACTTTATCAAAACTCCATTAAAACAAACCAAAGAAGGTAGAGAGAAAAGAAAAGAAAATCAAAGAAAAGCTTGGAATTTAGTAAGTATTTCCAACCTTCCATTAGAGAGTAATTTGTTCCTCTTGTTCTGGGCAACATCTTGTGATGTTCTTGAGTTTTTCTATTCTTTATTCTTTGTACTTTTGATGGATACAAGTTTGATGAAGGTGTAATGCATGTATGATGTTGGAAGTTTGTAACTAGTGTAGTTATAAGCATTCTTTTCATAGTTTTAGAACTTTGTTGCTAATCTAGAGTTGTTGACCCACTCTTAAATGACCTAGATTTGATATATAGTTGTTTCATTGTGTTGAGACTTTAATTGGATGGAAGAAATATGATTGAAGTAATTGATTTAACCAATTTGGTCTAATTTGTCCAATTTGAAGAAATTAAAAAATTAGGGTTTAAGACCTCATCCAAATTTGGGGCTTTTCATTTATGTGGTGTATTTGGATGTTTATATGATGCATGTAAAATATTGGGTTGATTGGATTTTGCCTTGATGAGTTTTGAACCATGAAAATGCAAAATGCACAAACCCCCCCCCCCCGCCAACCCCCCCCTTTTGGAGGCTCTTGACCAAGTGACTCAATTTTGGGTTTTTTGTTGCTTTTGGTGTTTTTACATTTAGGACATGTTAAGTTCATCTTAGAAATGATTTAGAATCATCCAAAATTGATTTGAACAATTTCGGACTAAAATGAACAAAATGCTAAGTGTAAGGGCAATTCGGTAAATTCACATAAATTTGATTTATTGAATTTTATTTCATAATTTTATTATTGGGTGATTAAATAAATATGTTTATTTAATTAATCCGAGAAAAATTTTTGAAATCGGAAAATTTGATTTCCGCCATTTCCGCTGCGTTACCGGATATCCGCAATAAAACCCCTATAGTAATGACCTTAGTGATGTTGTTGCAAAAGCATCGCAACTGACATTGAGTTGTATCATGATGTTGTCATTCTCAGACTGTTCCTGGTCAAGGTTTACACTACTTGGTCAGTAATGTAAACCCGTTGAGACCGATACATGTCATATACTGGAATATATGATTCCAATGGTTTCTCAATGAACCATAAGTCTTGGAGACTAGTATAGAAGTGTAGGTGTTTATAGCGGATAAACACTGAACGACTCACCGAAGATTCTTAATGGATGGTACACCAACGTCAATCAGAATCTTATCGGGTTGAGTAACACTTGTGATTCTTCGACTTGAGATACCATTGTGGGCGCATGAGATATCTTCCACACTGAGATATCTTATCGGGTTGAGTAACACTTGTGATTCTTCGACTTGAGATACCATTGTGGGCGCATGAGATATCTTCCACACTTAGATGGCAGTCATGTCACTGATCTATTTAGATCAGACCTCCGCCTGTTCGTTGGGTATGGATAGATCCTTAGGGTGTCATGTGTGTATCGAGATAGGATCCATCAGTTCTGTGTATCAGAGCATAGGTAGTCCATATGATTAGCAATCAGATAAAAACCATGGGCCCGTGGTACATTTTAGAAGTCAGTTCTAAATTTTCTTTATAAGATTACTAATAGAGACGTCGACGGGATAATCCCTATAGAGATTTGACGTTTACATCTATATCTCTGGGATATATCCGGATACTTGTGACAGAGGAATTATACATTTTCCATGACCTCGACCTGTATGATTCAACAAGTTTATCTGTGATCGTCATGTACGGGTGGATAAATTATGAACACGAAATTGGATTTCGTGAAAGATATGCCTGAATATAGAGAGTATCACTAAAGAAATAAACTCGTAGAGCACTAGGGCAACATTTATAAATGATTTTGATTATTTATAAAGTCGTTTAAAGGTTAAACGCTTAGTACATGTGTAGGGGCCCGATAGTCATTTCTTAATTTTTGTGTATTTGCATTTAATGATAGATTTTATCAAATACACATTAATTAAATGTCAAATTGAGATATTTGACTTTTATCATAAATATATATGTATTTAATATTTAATGTAAATATAATACATATATTTAATATTTTTGTATTTAAATAATTATCTAATTATTTAATTGTTAAATAATTAAATTAATTGAAAAATATAAATATCTAAGGTTATGATATTTCATAAATGACTAAGTTGCAATTGTTGACTTGGTTGAATATATCATTAAAGTGTAATGATCATTAAAACAAGTTGACAAGTTGTAAAATTAAATGAAACAAAAATAAAATATCATGATATTTCCATATACCACATTTTCGGTCAAGGCAAGATTTTTTGGTATATATTATTTTGTTTTCATTTAGGGTTTCATTAAGTCAAAACCTTTACCAAAAACTCCATTAAAGGAAAGACAGAGAAGCTTGAGAAAAGAAAAGAAAAACAAAGAAAAAGCATGGATTTAAGTAAGTATTTCCAACATTCCATTAGAGAGAAAAATGTTCATCTTGTTGTGGGCTTCATCTTGTGATGTTCTTATATTTTTATATTCTTTATTCTTTGTATTTTTGGAGGATGGAAATTTTGGATTGGGTTGAGCATGTATAAATGGTCATTGAATGTTACAAATGAGCTAGTAAGCTTTCTTTTGATGGTTTGAGAAATTTGTTACTAATCTAGAGTTATTGACCCACTTTTAAATGAACTAGATTTGTTCTATAGTTGTTTCATTGTGGTAGGCTTGATTGGTGTGGAAGAAACATGATTGAAGTGTTGGATTTTGCTAATTTGGTTTAATTTGTCCAATTTGATGAAATTAAAAAATTAGGGTTTAAGACCACTTCCAAATTTGGGGCTTTTCATTTATGTTGTGTATTTGGATGTGTATATGATACATATAAAATCTTATGTTGATTGGATATCATCTTGAAGTGTTTTGAACATGTGAAGTGCAAAATGCACATTATGTCCTCAAATGAGGCTCTCGGCCAAGGCTTGATATTTTGGGTTTTTTGTTGCAAATTGAATTTTGATATGTAGGACATGTCAAATTCATATTGGTAATGATTTAGAATCAACCAAAATTATTTCGAACAATTTCGGACTAAAATGAACAAAATGCAAAGTTTTGGGGCCATTTGGTAATTACACAAAAAATTGATTTCTTGTGTAATATTTCATAATTTGATAATTGGGTAATTAAATAAATAAGTTTATTTAATTAATTCGAGAAAAAAAATTTGAAATCGGAAAATTTGATTTTCCACTGTTCCGCTGCGTTATCGGATTTCTGCCCTAAAACCCCTACATAGGTTGCCAATTATACCAAATCACAGGCCATATAAGCAACCCCCCCGGAGGTTTGCACCCAATGTTATGCCTGACATTAAAAAAGAAGTCGAGCGCCTCTTGAAGGCGAAATTCATTAGAACGACCAGATATGTAGAATGATTGTCAAATATCGTCCATGTCATGAAGAATAATGGAAAGTTAAGAATATGTATAGATTTTAGAAATTTGAACTTGGCAACACCAAAAGACCAATACCATATGCCTACGGTAGATTCCTTAGTGGACTCCACAGCAGGATATCAAGTGTATTCCTTTATGGATGGGTACACATGATATAACCAAATCTACATAGCCGAAAATGATATCCTTAAAACGGCTTTCAGATGCCCGGGTTCATTAGGATGTTATGAGTGGGTGGTAATGTCATTCGGCCTAAAAAATGCCGGGGACACTTACCAACGAGCCATGAATCTAATTTTTCATGTCATTATCAGTAAATTTTTAGAGGTTTATGTGGACGACATAGTGGTAAAGTATATGACCGTGGGCAAACATTTTAACCACTTGACAATGGCTTTTGAACGAATGAGAAAATTCAAGTTGAAGTTAAATCCCGCCAAATGCGCTTTCAGGGTTTGTGCGGGGAATTTCTTGGGCTTTCTAGTCCACCAGCGGGGAATTGAGATTGATGCCAATAAATCTCGGGCAATTGCTGAAGCCAAACCACCCCAGAACAAAAAAGAGTTGCAAAGATTCCTAGGGCAAGTTAATTTCTTAAGAAGGTTCATTTCTAATTGTGCAGGAAAAACTAAAGTTTTCTCGTCCCTGCTAAGGCTAAAGGAAAATGACGAATTCGTCTGGACCGAAGAACATCAAAAAGCCTTCGAGAACCTGAAGAATTATTTGTCACAGCCGTCAGTGATGGTACCCCCTGTGCCAGGACTCCGCTGAAGAGCAATCCATAGCTGGAATGATCGCACAGTATGAAAATACGGATGTCGAAAGAGCCATTTATTATATCAGAAGACAATTGTTGAAATATAAACGTAATTATTCTCCAATGGAGAAGTTGTGTTTGGCTTTGTATTTCACATGTAATAAATTACGCGCATACCTTAGGCCGACCCCTGTGTATTTAATTACAAAAATCAATATAGTAAAGTACATGTTTTCGCGTCCCATTTTGCATCAAAGAGTTGGGTTATCGTCTCTATTATTGTCAGAATTTAACATACGACATGAACCCCAAAAGATCGTAAAAAATCAGGCACTCGCGGATTTCTTAGCTGACCACCCGTGTTTAAGCACCACTAAAGAAATGGGAATGGAAATAGACGAGTGCAGTTTAAAGCCATGGACGATGTATTTCGATGGATCCATCACATCAAAAGGAGCAGGAATGGGAATAGTCTTGGTCAGTCCGTTGGGAGAGCCATTCCGTTTCATAATCAAGTTGGACGAATGTTGCACCAACAATCAGGCCGAATACGAGGCTTTGATATTTGGGTTGGAAATGCTCATTGATATGAGAATAAAATACGTGTCCATCCAGGGAGATTCGCAACTAGTGATCCAACAAGTGACTAGGGTATTCAAGTGTCAAATCCAGTCGGTCAGGGCGTTGTCAGAAATAACTAAAGAGCTGCTAGGCCAATTTGATTTCGTAGAACTGGAGCACGTCCCAAGGGCGAAGAATGAGATGGCCAATGAATTAGCCCAAGAAGCCTCAGGGTATAAACAGACAAACATAGATGGCGTATATAGGAGTGAAAAGGCCAAACCAGCCCTGGTAAGACAGAAGAATGTAATGGACGTCATGGCCATTGAAATCCAAAATCAAAATGAGGACGATTGGAGAAAAGAGATCAGAGAATTCTTAAAGCAACCAGAAAATGGGAAAGACCGAAAGCTAAAACTAAAAGCCTTGAACTATGTGGTATCAGGAGATGTATTATACAAAAAACGCTAAGATGGTTTGTTATTAAAATGTGTGGGGCCATCGGAATCCAAGACCATTATGGCTGAGATACATGAATGGGTCTGTGGGGCTCACCAGGCCGGGATAAAGATGAGATGGTTGATCATAAGGAGCGGATATTATTGGAAAAAAATGGGAGAATAATGCATATTATATGCTAATGGATGTGTTGCTTATCAGAAGCATGGGCCCATTCAAAGAGCACCAGCGACCGAAATGATCCATGTTATTAAGCCGTGGCCATTTATGGGATGGGCGATTGATTTAATAGGAAAAATATATCCCGCATCTAGCAAAAGACATACTTTCATCATCGCCGCCACAGACTTCTTCACCAAGTGGGTGGAAGCAATTCAAGTAATAGAGATTTCTCAAGAACAAATTATCAAGTTAATAAAAGAGCATATTATCCATCGATTCGGTATCCCTTAGACATTGATGGTGGATCACGGTACCTCTCTGAACGGCGAAAAGGTTAAGAGCTTCCTAACCAAATACGAGGTCCAATTAGTAAACACTACTCCATACTACCCCCAGTCAAATGGTCAGGCAGAGTAATCCAACAAAACCCTCAAAGAATTGACCCGAAAGATGATAACGGTCAATGCAGGACAATGGGACGAATGCTTAAGTCAAGCTCTATGGGCTTATAGGACGTCACCCCGAACGGGTACCTCGGTCACGCCATTCCAACTAGTGTATGATCAAGAGGTCGTACTACTAGTTGAAATCAATGTTAAATCCACTATGGTGGCGTTACAAAAAGAATTGACAAGGGATATTACAGTGAAGCGATGATCTAAAATTTATTAGAATTAGATGACGTCAAGTGCGATGTCATCAATCGTTTGGAAGCACAGAAGACAAAGATGGCCAAGGGATATAATCAGAAAGTCGTGGCCAAATCGTTCAAAAAGGCCAGTTAGTATGGAAAACTATACTGCCACTAGGTGCCAAGAATCCTGCATATAGCAAATGGTCGCCTAATTGGGAAGGCCCATTCGAGGTAGAAAACGTGTTGCAAAACGGGGCCTATCATTTGAAAATTTTGAATGGAGAAATACATGCCAGAGCGATAAACAGAAAGTACTTGAAAAAGTATGTGCCTTCGTTATGGGAACATGAGAATGTGACGTTCTCCGGGTGAAAAATAAGGATGAAGCCAAATAAATATAAATAAATAAATATTATAATTTCATTAATATCGGATAACAATGTCCCATAAAAATACAAATAAAATGACGATGTAACGTCCAAACAGTACATGGTCATCTACTGGCCGAAGGCCGTTGAAGATTTTCATTGGAGTCCATTGCAGAAAACACATCTCTCAACCGATGCCATTCATTCTGCATCTATAAATCGGCCGTCACAAGATCGATCAAGCCTTTCTCAAAATCAACTTGAGATAAATCTTTGAACTCCGCCATGAAAGTGCTCACATCAGCTAATTGAGAAGCAATGGTTTTTCTCTTGGCCTTTATTCTCATTCGACTCTCCTCAATAAGGCGTTGAATCTCTTGTAATTGTCGCTCTAGATCCAGCAGCACCGACTCATGTTAGACAATTATGACCCATAGCATCACTATTTGTACAGATCATGGTGTTGTTGTACAAATTAACTATGTGACAAAGGAAATTACCCTTTTATCATTTGTAATTAGATTACCAAGATGTATAAATGATGAAAGGTCCATATGATTAGTTCTGGATTGAGATGATATGAGACAATATCAATCCTCAAAGGTTTAATCATTAAATATCCATAGTCAGAGTATTATCGAGATTAGACATTGATAATGCGTAAAAGACTAGTATTACACTTGTGCGCGTTGTGGGAGCATGACGGCATAGTTCTCATATATTTGGTATATGATACTCATGCAAGTGTAATAGGAGGTTGTGTTTACCGATGGTACGGAAATAGCTTCGCTCTGGATAGACCCCTCGGAATTCCATTGGTAGTATGACTATGTGTCTATGGAAGTCCGAATCAGGGTAGATGTATTTGGTCTTAACCTGAGACTTGCACCGCTAATACTTGCGACAATCAATATACTTTGGTTTTGGTCATCCAGGGCTTTAACAGGTTCTGTGTACGCCTCTTCTGGGTATATTGAGAATCTTAGTGTATTGGGTGTGATGTCGAGATGGAAGTATCACTCCAGTCATAGTGGAGATGATGATCACGTATGATACGGAACTGATGCTCTTATATGTTGCAGCTATCGGGATATTATGACTAGGTCATGTTTATCTGATTATAGAGACTAGTTACCAGAGATCCGATATGTGCTTCGTAAGGGGCAGACACTATTCCAGCCCCAGGCCTTGCACGTGACATCCGATGCTGGATCGTAATACGCAATACTACGTATACTACGCCTGATATAGATCACATATTCCTATAAGAATATTTCTAGAGAATTGGGTAGGCACGGTGCTTTGCTAGAAGCCAACCATGTCTTGTAAATCGGTAAAAACGTAGTACTAGGTACGTACGTGTTCGGATAGTCCGACGACCGGATTTACTGCCAACATATCCGGGGATCTCCTGGGTCGCTTCCCGAAGATTCACCGATGACGTATGACTCGCACTTTATTAATCTTGGATTAATTAATAAGAGAGAGAAAAATAATCTGAGATTAATTACTGAGATATTTTATCTGGGATAAAATATTAATTAAAGAGAGAAAATGATTTATTTGGAATTAATCGATAAAATAATATATTCGATATATTATACGAAATTGGATTTCGATGCGGAATTAAAATTAGATTTTAATTCGGGCGAACGAATTAATTTAGAATTAATTCGTTAGCGATGTGAATAGTAATTTTGCTAGGCATAATTATTTAATTGAATTTGATTTAATTACGTCGTAACGGAAAATTCGTTAATTCGGAATTAGCGAACCCGAGCCCGGGAGTGTTTGCGGGCCCACTCGCATTTCGAATTCAAGTAGGGCCCACAAGTCACATCAAGCATCACATCACTCGTCATTCAAGTGATCTCACTTTGAGTGATTGACAACCAGTCACTATTCATTGATTGATGTAAGTGGTTGTATGACTTTAATGCTTGTACTTTTGGAATTTGAATTTTGGGATTAGGTTGTTGGAAAACTAAATACACAAACTAATTTCATTTTCCTCATTTTTTCTCTCTCTCTCACGGCCAAGAGCCAAGTTTTCTTCTTTCTCCATTTTCTTGGCAAGGCCGAAAATAGCAAGTTGGAACGGGAAAAATTGTGGCAAAATTTTCCAATGCTAGCACATGAAGAGTTATCCAAGGTGATAGGGAAACCTATTCATGAGCAAGGAATCACACATAAAGCTTGGAGCTTGGAGCATCCATGGAGGTGGTGACGGAAAACTCAAGGAGCACAAGGAGGACCTTGGCCGAGAACTTCATGGAGCAAGGACTTGTGTTCGACGCATCGCAAATCCGATCATTGTAAGTATGTTTCCGCCATGCTTCTTTGTAGTATTCACACATGATTTCTAGCTTGAAATTGATCTTGGGACTGATCTAGAAACCCAACAACTCCTCCATCACCATTTCATTCGTGGCTTCCTGAATAGTATGGCGAAAAGTGTTGAGAGAATCACAAAGTCTTTCTTTCTTGACCATAGAAGAACGAAGCCCAACCTTATGACTATGTATATTACGGTAACGAAGAATAATGGTTGCAACCTAGTTATGCAAGTCTTGGAGAAAAAGTCGGTCCTCCACTAGTATAGCCAGCACATGAAGATCCAACAGTCGAGCTAGCTCCGAGGAAACCTTCTCTAACTTGAGCATATTTTCGGGCGAAGCGGCTTGACCAATTTCCAGCGAAGTAAGAACGACATATTGACCAACGATCTCCTGAAGAGCCTCTAAGTCTGTAGTTGCTCAGGCGGAAGATGAGGAAGGTTGAGTCGGAACACTGGCTAGCCGATCAAGATCTGCCAGAAGATCCTGGATCGACTGTATTAACGGATCAGACCCCTGTGTACAAAGAATTTTATTAGAAAATGAGAACCAAAAGAACGACGAAAGAAAGAGAAAAGGAAAAAGAACTTACAGCTTCGGGCCAATGAGTGGAACTGGATGGCTCACCAGCAGTTGCCATAGGGACCTCAAGTGGCAATGCAGTTTCTCCTCTAGGAGATTGGGGCATGGGAACAGGAGATACCGCCCGAAGAGGTGAGGACGAAGGAGCCGAAGATGACGGCCATTCAGGAGCGGAGGGTTGTTGCATCGAAGGAACATGAGATGTCGTCCGAAGAGGTGAGGACGAAGGAGCCGAGGATAACGGTCGTTCAGGAGCAGAAGATTGTTGCATCAAATGGACAAGGGACGCTGCTGTAGGCATTACATTTTCGCATGTGAAACCCGATGATGAGTCTCAGTTGGAGGCACTACCTTTTTTAGCTAAGGATATTGCGGGAAACGGAGGTCGGAAGGGGAAATTCAGGATAAGTACGTCATCAAGTTCATTTCACAGGTTCACTGTCTTCGTTAGTGCTGCGTTCGTTACTTCGTTCGAACTTCAGGCAGATTGCGGACGTTCGTACCGCGTCCGAATGGGCGTTCGAACGGAGTCGGTATTTCTGGTTTTGCTGCTAGCCTCGCACCCCAGCCCAATTAGCCCCCCAAAGCCCATAAAACACATCCCAATTTAATTAAATAACATTAAATATTAAATAAAATATTTAAACCATTTATTAATTAAATAAAACATAAAATATAGTCATACCTAATAAAGATAAATCAAATATATTAACTTCCTAACTAAACAAATCACATACTAAATTAAAAAGATGCCATGCCTAATTAAAATCAATCATAACAAATTAAAGATTTTGACTTCCTAATTCAACCAAATTTTTCCCCCCTCAATCTTTGACTTTCCTTGCTCAACACAAAATCAAATCCCTTCCTTGTGAGACAAGGTGAAGCCATAGCCTTTCTCTATATAAACAACCCCTAACCAAGACATGCATTCTCCTAGCTCATTCATACAAGAAAAGCCTCTCCTAGCTCATTCATACAAAAAAAGCCTCCCCTAGCTCATACACATAAGACACAAAACTCACACGAAAATCACAACACAAGAAACACCCAAGCTTATTGACACAACTCTCCCTCTCACTCTCAATAACCGAAGATCACAAACCAAAGAACCCTCATTGCCTTGACCAAAACACATCCCGAACAGCCCATTTACCTCATCAAAACAGCCTCCGAACCACACCATAACACCACCGAAAATCACACCCAAAACAGTAGCCAAAACATCCCAAGAACAGTAACTAAAATACAGCAGCAGGACAGTAGCAAAAAGGCAGCGAATCGGAGTCAAAAGCAACAGTAAAAGACGGAGAACGACGACTCAAAACAGTAAGACAACGAACGAGAGCAATGAACCAATGAACCGGAAGAGTTGCGGAGCATCCACCCTTCCGACGATCGTGTACCGTACATCCGAGATGTGATTTAAAAGGTTAGACCTGAGGGCACTTTTCTCATTAGTTTATATTCGTTTTTTTATTGTTTATTGAATTCTATTCGCATGAGAGTCGTTTGTGGATGCATGTTGTGGCTTGAATGAAATGGAAAATGTGTCGCCTCTTGTGGTATATATGATGGAAATCCGGACATAAATTTCATAGCCGATTCCGAATGGACGGTAGTATGATCTGTACTAGGGATACAACTCCACGTACCACTTGAGTAAACGGCACATTCTTTTGTTTTATGTTGCTTGGATTTATTTATTTTCGTTATTTGAATTATGCATGTTACTTTTGTATGTATGATACAATCGAGCGCATGGGCTTAGTAAGTCGGATTAAAGGTCCCCTATTTGGAGGAGTTAAAACCCTTTACCACGATGCTTTGCCGCGCCGGTTGATGTGTGTTCGGTTGAATGCAAGATACATTCAATCGGACATACTAAGTTTGATATTATTGTTCTTAATTCTTTGTATGCATGATTCAATCGAGCACATGGGCTTAGTAAGTGCAATGAAAGATCCCCTATGGGGAGGGGTTAAAGCCCTTTACCACGATGCTTTGCCACGCCGGTTGATGTGTGTTCGGTTGAATGCAAGATATGTTCAATCGGACATACGAAGTTTGATATGATTGTCTTTATTCTTGTATGCATGATGTGATCGAGCGCATGGGCTTAGTAAGTGCGATGAAAGGTCCTCTAATTTAAGAGGTTAAAATCCTTTACCATGATGCTTTGCTGCGCCGATTAACGTATATTCGGTTGAATGTAAGATGTGTTCAATCGGGTACATGAAATCTAAGGTTATTGCCTTTATTTTTATATGCATTGAGATAAGCGCATGGGCTTAGTAAGTGCGATGAAAGATCCTCTAATTGGAGAGGTTAAAATCCTTCGCCACGATGTTTCGCGCCGCGCTTCGTATTTCGCTATTTGCTTTTTTTTTATGTATGTATTGCGTCACATTTTGTGCATCAGGTCTGTTCCCGTTCGAACGTGTTTTCTAACGCTATACGGACGCGAACCTTCTGTTTCCCGTTCGAACGCGTTTTACAAACGCTACTCGAATGCGCATGCATTTCGTTTCATCAGGTCTGGATCAGTTCGAACGCGTTATCAAACGCTACACGAACGCGAACCTTATGTTTACCGTTCGAACGCGTTTACGAACGCTACAAACGCGCACACACTGAACTAAGTTTGTCTCATCATATTTCATGCACGACTGCCTTTTGGGTGATCTCCCTTGCATTATGTAGCCAATCATATTATTTGTATTCCTGCATTCGCCCATTCGATGTGTTCTTGGGATGATATTCAAGCATGATTAGGTTGTTAGCATGTTATTTGGTTAATATGTTCATGAGATAGTACTCAGCATGATTAGGTTTTCTTAGTTTTCCCTATCATATGATTGAGAAATGTTCATGAGATTGCCATGTGATGTTGCATGTTGTGATGAACTTGTTGATGTATGCATGTGAATTTAGAAGCATGATACTCTTGGAATAAGTGTTACTTAAACTTGATTAAATTATTACATAAATCCTTTCATTACAAGTGACATAAGTAAGTGACCATTCCGAACCCAACGGTTTGAGGTCTTCCCTTGCGAGGGGTGAGTGCGGCCTTAAATCTCATTTTTCCCGGTTCACATCGGGTGGCGACTCCATTATTCTCCGGTTTAGTCCCCCGTGGCTACTCCGTACTCCCGACCAGGCCGCGAGCCTGGGACAACATGCGTCGTCCAGTTTCCTGTGTTCCCACAGTCTGGCGACTCCACTGGGGATAGAGAATCGGCCCCGAAATATTGTCTTGTGATGTTTGGATTTATGTTTTAATTGACCGTGTCTATAGTGGATAAAGTGAGGGTTAATCAAAGGCATTTTGAGACTAGGTAATGGTTTGGTGTCCTTCCTTCATTCACTACCTTTCTAGAAGGAAAAGCTGTGAAGGCACCTAGATAGCCATCTACTCGTAGCCTTTTGTGATGGACTAATTTAGAGGACTCGTTGTTTATTCCTGACACCAAGCGATAAAAGCCTAAGAGGCTTGGGTATTTAAGTGAGCCTCGCTCCACTTCCCTCTGGGGAATCTACAACGGGAAATCCATTTGACAGTCCGTCACACACCATAGCTCATTGGCACGTACCTTAGTGTATAAAAAAGGGTGCGCTCACTTGGTCGCTCGAACCCTTGAGTGGGGAGACCTAGTTGTGGGCCATCCTTCGCCGGTGAGAGCCTTTGTCTATACTCTTGCTAACCCACCCATAGACCGGGTTGGCTAAAGTAACAATTATTTCCTTGAGTATGTGCTTGTGGACCATCCTCATTTGGATGCAGTTGGACCATTGTCAGAAATGCGAACTTGCTGGGCCATTTAAACTGGGGCGAGTTCGTACCTTATGACCATTGGGCCCAAAGCTTCTAAAATGTTGATGGGCCATTCCGTAGAAATTATTACTTTATATTTGCATTATCTTTTATGCTTGTGTTTGGGAACATCGCCGTTTGGATCCATTTGGACCATTTGTCATGGGATAGGGGCTTGTTGGGCCATTTAAACTGGGACAAGAACGTATTTTATGACAATCGGGCTAAAGGTTTCTAAGTGTTGATGGGCCACTTTTTGCTTTTGTTCGGAACGTTACCATTTGGATTTAGTTGGGCTCTTTGCCATGAGACGTGAACTCGTTAGGCCATTTAAACTGGGACGAGTTCACTCCTATGACAGTTAGCCCAAAAGCTTCTAAAATGATAACGGGCCGATTTGTTTGAAAATTTTAGTTGATTTAGTATGTTATATATGTTACATGCATCTCACGCACCCCATGCATACATACATCATGTTAACCCTCGTGTTCTAAAAGCCATCATAGATTCCCGTTGGGTTAGGGAAAATGGAAGACTCACCAGAATACTGGGAACAGACATGAGTGAATCAGATATTGATGTATCCTGTATGGATCAGTTGGAAAACGGTCTCGCCAAGGTCACTGAACAGTTGCAAGCCTTGACTACTGCCATGACAAATATGGCTGTGCCCCGTGCTGGGGGAAATTCTGAGAATGTAAGGCGCGAGGAGCCTTCGAATGGGTTGGGGGATGATATCCCCACTTTTGATGATGACATGGCAGAGTATGCAACAGGCAAAGTGATTGGGTCTCAGGCAGAATTTTAGAAGCTTCGGGATCAGGTTGAGTCAGTTACCCGTAAGATGAAGGGTAAGGACGAAGAATTACTAGACTATGAGGCGATGGCCTTTAAGGAACAGTTGCCTGCTCAATTCAAGATGCCGGATATGGCCAAGTTCAACGGGAATGGGGATCCGAGGGTCCACCTCCAACAATATGTGTCAGTTATGAGTTCAGTGGGCCTAACACAGCGCCAAGCTCAGAAGATGTTTGGGATGTTACTCGAGGGGGCACCTGTGGTTTGGTATCATAGCCTTAAGAAGAAGGTTAAGGAAGATTGGAGGGAACTAGCTGATGCTTTTCTGAAACAGTATGTTACAGACTTAGAGATTGATTTGTCACTTCGTGATTTGGAGAACACTAAGCAGAAGCCAGAAGAAAGCTTCAAAGAGTAGGTAGACCGCTGGAGAAGCCAGCTTCTGAAAATGCAGACTCGGCCCTCTGAGAAGGACCAGATTAAAATGATCATCAAGGGCACCAAGCCCTCTATTTATAGTAAACTAAGAAGGATGACTTCGATGATTTCTGATTTTCGACAGTTGAGGGAAACTGTCATGGATATTGAGGAAGAAGAGGCTGAAAACAAAAAAGTTTTATGGCCAGAATAGAAGAACCTTTGGGGGGCCTTCTGAGACCAAGCCCGCTACTGCCGAGGTTGCATCCATTAAGAACCGGTATTTCTCTAACCTGGGGAAGCCGTTATCTAAGGTGCTTGAGAAGTTGAAAGGACAAGGACTCCTAAAACCCTTAGAGCCTAAACCACTTCCAGATCCTATACCACCCAACCTTAACCTAAGCTTGTATTGTCACTTCCATTAGAGGAGGCCACGAAACTGATCGATGCACCCGCCTTAGGCATGAGATCCAAAACCTCATTGACTCCACAAAATACCTGACCCAGAAAGAGAACAACCCAACGCACACAGAAATCCCCTACCCAACTACATGATCAACTCTGGCCTACCCGAAACCCTTATCCTCCAAACCCTTAACAACAAGCTTCTTACATGGAGATAGGGGATGATAGTGAAGAACCGTAGGTCAAGAAAGAAGGCAATGCTGCGAGTGATGAAGTTGTTCCTCCTAGTTTATTTGATCCTGCTTTTTCAATATAGACATTGACTTGGTTTACCTGTTCGAACCATTTCTTAAATGATAATAAAGACGTTCATTTCGTTACATGCTTGAGTCTCTCCCTCCAACCTGCAACATGAGTATATTTGAGAAAAGCATTCAACCCTAGTACTATGAAATTCAGTGATGTTTAGAACACGGGGAATCTCCGGAAGCAACAACAGTACAGTCAGTTTCAGAAATGAATCAGTATCAGTTTGGGGGGCGAGGCCCACATCATCAGCATCAATTTGGGGGCTTAAGCCCACATCAGCATCAGTTTGGGGATGAGTCCCAGGGCAGAGGCCCACATCAGTTACAGTTTGAGGATGAGTCTCAGGGCCGAGGCCCACATCAATATCAGTTTAGGGCCGAGGCCCACATCAATATCAGCTTGGGGGCGAGGCCCACATCAGTATCAGCATCGGTTTAGGGGCTGAGGCCCACATCATTTTCAGTTTTGGGGATGAGTCCCAAGGCCGAGGCCCACATCAGAATCAGTATCAGTTCTGCCGGGTATGGAATTCTGGGGGCGAGGCCCACATTGGTTCAGTATTAGTTCTGCGGGTATAGACTCTGGGGGGCGAGGCCCACACTCTTATCAGTAATGGTTCGGAAATGGACCACTCTCTTATCAGCAACGGTTCAGAAATGAACCACTCTCACATCAGTAATGGTTCGGAAATGGACCATTATCATATCTCACCGAAAAGGGCACTCCGAAAATGGAGCACGGTTCGAAAATGGACCATTATCACATCTCACCGAAAAGGGCACTCCGAAAATGGAGCACGGTTCGGAAATGGACCAAGGAAGGCCTAACCCATCGGAATATGATACATATACATGCATACATGCATACATATCACATACATACAATGTTTGTTTTGTGTTCGCAGGTTTGTAGCGGCAAAGACCATCTCATCAAATAAACGTTCCAAAATGGAGCACACATAGCAGACGCCGAAAATGGCACTCCAAAAATGGAGCACTCACAATAGATGCCGAAAATGGCGTTCCAAAAGGGATCACACAAAGCAAAGGCCGAAAATGGCGTTTCACACACAGCAAATGCCGGAAATGGCGTTCCAAAATGGAGCACACAAGGCAAAGGCCGAAAATGGCGCTCCAAAATGGAGAACACAAAGTAAAGGCCGAAAATGGCGTTCCAAAATGGAACACACACAGAAAATGCCGGAAATGGCGCTCCAAAATGGAGCACACACACAAAAGATGCCGAAAATGGCGCTCTAAAATGGAGCACGGTTCGGGAATGAACCAGGGGTCGCAGCACCTCACCACAAAATCAACTCAACTCAACACATGGTAAGTCAAGTGGCAGCTGGCGACCCAGGTAAGTGAAAATGCATTGCATAACTTTGATAGGATTGTTCAAAGTCACACACTGCACAAGTCCCATCAAAGTGGGGGCGACTGTAGGCATTGCATTTTCGCATGTGAAACCCGATGATGAGTCTCAGTTGGAGGCACTACCTTTTTTAGCTAAGGATATTGCGGGAAACGGAGGTCGGAAGGGGAAATTCAGAATAAGTACGTCATCAAGTTCATTTCACAGGTTCACTGTCTTCGTTAGTGCTGCGTTCGTTACTTCGTTCGAACGTCAGGCAGATTGCGGACGTTCGTGCCGCGTCCGAATGGGCGTTCGAACGGAGTCGGTATTTCTGGTTTTGCTGCTAGCCTCGCACCCCAGCCCAATTAGCCCCCCAAAGCCCATAAAACACATCCCAATTTAATTAAATTAAACATTAAATATTAAATAAAATATTTAAACTATTTACCAATTAAATTAAACATAAAATATAGTCATACCTAATAAAGATAAATCAAATATATTAACTTCCTAACTAAACAAATCACATACTAAATTAAAAAGATGTCATGCCTAATTAAAATCAATCATAACAAATTAAAGATTTTGACTTCCTAATTCAACCAAATTTGTCCCCCCTCAATCTTTAACTTTCCTTGCTCAACACAAAATCAAATCCCTTCCTTGTGAGACAAGGTGAAGCTCTAGCCTTTCTCTATATAAACAACCCCTAACCAAGACATGCACTCTCCTAGCTCATTCATACAAGAAAAGCCTCTCCTAGCTCATTCATATAAAAAAAAGCCTCCACTAGCTCATACACATAAGACACACAACTCACATGAAAATCACAACACAAGAAACACCCAAGCTTATTGACACAACTCTCCCTCTCGCTCTCAATAACCGTAGATCACAAACCAAAGAACCCTCATTGCCTTGACCAAAACACATCCCGAACAGCCCCTTTACCTCATCAAAACAGCCCCCGAACCACACCATAACACCACCGAAAATCACACCCAAAACAGTAGCCAAAACATCCCAAGAACAGTAACTAAAATACAGCAGCAGGACAGTAGCAAAACGGCAGCGAATCGGAGTCAAAAGCAGCAGTAAAAGACGGAGAACGAAGACTCAAAACAGTAAGACAACGAACGAGAGCAGTGAACCAGTGAACCGGAAGAGTTGCGGAGCATCCACCATTCCGACGATCGTGTACCGTACATCCGAGAGGTGATTTAAAAGGTTAGACCTAAGGGCACTTTTCTCATTAGTTTATATTCATTTTTTTTATTGTTTATTGAATTCTATTCGCATGAGAGTCGTTTGTGGATGCATGTTGTGGCTTGAATGAAATGGAAAATGTGTCGCCTCTTGTGGTATATAGGATGGACACCCGGACATAAATTTCATAGCCGATTCCGAATGGACGGTAGTATGATCTGTACTAGGGATACAACTCCACGTACCACTTGAGTAAACGGCACATTCTTTTGTTTTATGTTGCTTGGATTTATTTATTTTCGTTATTTGAATTATGCATGTTACTTTTGTATGTATGATACAATCGAGCGCATGGGCTTAGTAAGTCGAATTAAAGGTCCCCTATTTGGAGGAGTTAAAACCCTTTACCACGATGCTTTGCCGCGCCGGTTGATGTGTGTTCGGTTGAATGCAAGATACATTCAATCGGACATACTAAGTTTGATATTATTGTTATTAATTCTTTGTATGCATGATTCAATCGAGCACATGGGCTTAGTAAGTGCAATGAAAGATCCCCTATGTGGAGGGGTTAAAGCCCTTTACCACGATGCTTTGTCGCGCCGGTTGATGTGTGTTCGGTTGAATGCAAGATATGTTCAATCGGACATACTAAGTTTGATATGATTGTCTTTATTCTTGTATGCATGATGTGATCGAGCGCATGGGCTTAGTAAGTGCGATGAAAGGTCCTCTAATTGAAGAGGTTAAAATCTTTTACCATGATGCTTTGCCGCGCCGATTAACGTATATTCGGTTGAATGTAAGATGTGTTCAATCAGGTACATGAAATCTAAGGTTATTGCCTTTATTTTTATATGCATTGAGATAAGCGCATGGGCTTAGTAAGTGCGATGAAAGGTCCTCTAATTGGAGAGGTTAAAATCCTTCGCCACGATGTTTCGCCGCGCTTCGTATTTCGCTATTTGCTTTTTTTTATGTATGTATTGCGTCACATTTTGTACATCAGGTCTGTTCCCGTTCGAACGCGTTTTCGAACGCTATACGGACGCGAACCTTATGTTTCCCTTTCGAACGCGTTTTACAAACGCTACTCGAACGCGCATGCATTTCATTTCATCAGGTCTGGATCCGTTCGAACGCGTTTACGAACGCTACACGAACGCGCACACACTGAACTAAGTCTGTCTCATCATATTTCATGCACGACTGCCTTTTGGGTGATCTCCCTTGCATTATGTAACCAATCATATTATTTGTATTCCTGCATTCGCCCATTCGATGTGTTCTTGGGATGATATTCAAGCATGATTAGGTTGTTATCATGTTATTTGGTTAATATGTTCATGAGATAGTACTCAAGCATGATTAGGTTGTTCTTAGTTTTCCATATCATATGATTGAGAAATGTTCATGAGATTGCCATGTGATGTTGCATGTTGTGATGAACTTGTTGATGTATGCATGTGAATTTAGAAGCATGATACTCTAGGAAATAAGTGTTACTTAAACTTGATTAAATTATTACATAAATCCTTTCATTACAAGTGACATAAGTAAAGGACCATTCTGAATCCAACGGTTTGAGGTCTTCCCTTGCGAGGGGTGAGTGCGGCCTTAAATCTCATTTTTCCCTGTTCACACTGGGTGGCGACTCCATTATTCTCCGATTTAGTCCCTTGTGGCTACTCCGTACTCCCGACCGGCCGCGAGCCCGGACAGCATGCGTCGTCCAGTTTCCTGTGTCCCAAAGCTGCCCGTGGATGTGGTGATTGTCGCGGCACGGCTGATGGCTGGGCCTCCATGGAAGAATCAGAATCAGAAGAGTCAGATACATAAATAATTTCCATATCTTCATAAATGTGACGAATTACATCGTCTTTATACAGAGACTGAGCCTCCTCTAGTGACTCCAATTCGGCCAGACTAAACAGGCCGTCTATATCCCTATAACTTCCCCTAAACCCTGCAGCAACCCATCTGCGTATTAATGGATAAATATGTCTGAGATGGCGCCAAAGAGGCCCGTCATCCGGCCAAATAGGCTCGTTCTCCGGCCGAGAAGGCTCGTCATCCGGTTCTTGCACAATAGATATATGGTCATCCAATCGATGATATTCAAATAAAGGATGGTCCTTTGGGATCTCCTCAAAAAATGGGCATAAACGACCCAATACAATACGGTCGCTTCATCCCCTTCTGACGGGAGCTGAATAATTGGAATCTCGGCCGCCTCGCCCTCATTTGGCGGAAGTTGAACGATCGGGATTACAGTAGCTCCAACCCTCTCCGGTGGACTTTCGACCATAGGGCATTCAGGCCTCGAAACTTGAACCGATTCAGGCAAGCTCGAGGACGATTATGTCCTAGACATCTGCACGAGGAGCGAAATCAGAAAAAAAAAGAGTATTTGGGGAAAATTTCAGATTTTACCTTAGCCCGACGAAGTATAAGGGGCTCGTCTGAGTCGGAGCTATGGGTTGGGGAAGACTGTTTTCGTTTAACTTGTTTGGTTTTCTTCGGCCCAGCTTTTTCAGTAGGCTTCCTAGACCCGGCTGTCTCTGAGGGTTTTTGGGAAAAATAGATTCGGGAAAAAACCAAAGCAGAAGGCAAAGAAAAGAGTCTCTCACGACCGGACGGCCAAAAACGGTCAAAGAAAGAATAAACCGATGTGCAATGAGGGAATGAGGTACAAGAAAAAGAAGATAACAAAGAACGAGTTTCAGACAAGCATTGTTCAATGTCTGAGAGCGAGAGAACTTTGCGATCGGTGAAACGCCAGACCGAAGTTATTTCTGGAAAACGGCCAGACCCCGATAAAGAGCGGCCAACAAAAAGTAACATAAATCCAAACGACGACCGTTGGCGATGTCCGACGAAATGGGTAGATAACCCACCAAGGATTTCTGACTGGGCACGTAAATTATATATTTGCAGAGCCAATAATGAATAAAAACAGTTCGTTCCAGGACCGAGACCGGACCAGCCGACTCAGAGAATGCACGAAAGAAAGCGGAATAAGAAAAGAAGGACAAAACGTCCATTGAAGGAGGAGGGAAACGAAAGATAGTGCAAGCCGAAATGATCGCGCCCAAAGGGGCTAACCCGGTCAATGCATTGATGTCACGAATGGTGACGGTGAAAGGACCAGGATGAAAGAGAAATATGTTATAGTCAGAAGACCAAAAGAGTAACGAAGTGGGGAACATATTTCGGTCAAAATGAGGCAGGGTCAGAGAGAGCTCCAAGAGAGGAAGCAGACCAGTGTCTTCGAAGATAGTGTGGGTCTCTTCATGCAACTTCATCCGTTTGAACCAGGTCTCAAATGAAGAGTCAGGTTTGGGCCAAGTGTGGATAGGATTGGACTGGGCAAGAAGAGACACATTCAGGGGTTCCGAAATGGGAAGGTTGGAAACTGAAGGGAACAGCTGAGCCAAGGGAGCCGTGGCAATGGCAGTATCGTCAACAAAAATAGGCCCAGCTGAGCCAAGACACCCACAGAAGAGTCACCCAATGCAGCTTGATAATCACTGAAAGTGGAGGTGGCCTTTTTTTAAACAGAAGAAGACGATGCCATTAGTGAAGAAAGTTGAGGGCAAGAGAAAGTACATTTTTTGCAGAAAATAGTAGAAAGTAAAGTGAAGACGAGAACAAGCCAAACCCTTATATAGCAAATGTGAAAAGTTCGCCCTAGGACATATGTCACGGCCTAGTTTGGGGGAAGAAAAAGAGCGAGAAACGAAAAGGGCGACGTTTGACATGATTTGACGTTGGAGTGACGCGAAAAGCGGCACATTAATTAGCACCATGATAACCTTTCGATAAGAAGTGTTGGGAAGGTCGCGCATTTATTGAGGAAATGGTGGATTCACATATGGAAATGTAAAGGACGGCCCTCAATACACGCAAATGACAATGAGAGATAGGGCGAAGACCAGTAGGCCGAATCCAGTATACGGCCAATAGATACCGTCTTAATGTTACCCAAGTTAAGAAATTCCCCCCGATTTCAATTCCCAAATCAATCAAGGCGAATTTGGGGGACAATTGTTGGGGAAGAAAATTGCCCTAGGACGAACGAGTCAATAAGGGGCGAAAAGAAAAGACATGTCAAAGGACGAACATGTATTACATGACGATCTGCAATCAGGACGACGAGGGAAAAAACAGTTAGGACGACTACCAAATGTTGCAGTTGATCCCACGATCTAGCGGTTAGGCCGTAACTACCCACGGTCTGGCAGTTATCACGCACAACTCAGCAGTTGCAAGCATGAAACGTGGGAGTTCGCAGACTAAGAAAAGCGAAACCACTCATGCAGTTAAAAAGGCTCACTATAAAAGGCTCAAGCATGAGAAGAAAGAAAAAAAAAAGACAAAATGAAAACTCTTTATGAGCATTTTTATTTTATTTCGTAGCTTTGTAATCTATAGATTGTAATTTGTGTGTTTGTGCCCCTTGGAGGCTTATTCACTGAATCGAACACACCCTTGCTGGGACTTTGTCTCAGGAGGTTTGAACCTTATACGCTCTTTGACAAAAAATTGTGCAAACTTTTATAAAGGAAAAAACCTAAGAAAATGAAATTGAAGCAACAGAGTCAAAAATTTGCACAAAAAATTATTGCAGCGTAGGCATATACATTAACAACATCACAGCTACTTCTACTGTTGCATTAAAATAAATTATGATCCTCTCATGATTTAAGCTCTTTTAAGGTTAATTTTAAGATCATTTTGCTCTTAAAAAATGTAAAAATAAAAATAAATTTAATATTAGAGAGTTTTATTTATTTTTAATCAGCTTCCAATACATGCGTAGACACTTCAAAAAAAAAAAAAAAAACTTGCATATGCAGCTGCCAAAAAAAAAATGGCCCTTTCACGTGATAAAATAACAAAAACTTGACAAGTTAAGTTAGGGATTTGAGAGTTCTTCTTTTTCTTCTTGAAAAACAACATTCAGCAGAGAATTAAAAGAGAGAGAGAGAGAAATAAGGTTGAATAGTGATACATATATATGATATAATAATTATTATTTTTAATTAAGGTTTTCTTATTTTAATAAAATGTGAATTGAATTAAAATAAAATTATAGTTAGTATTTTTCTATTTTTAACTTTTGTTCTGGGATGACATTAGTACGAGACTCCGAATATATATTTTATTTTCATGCATTAAAAAAACTTGAGATTATGATAAGTAAATAAATAAAAATTGAATGGATATATTTCAAATTTATAGGTAAAACTCATCTTTAAAAAGCAACTAGAGAGTTCATTGGCTTATAAAACATTAGTCAATCTCATATTTTCCAATATGAGAAAAATGGATCATAATATTTCATTACACTCCCTAGCCCCTAGTGCCCCGGGTATGACACCATTTGATTTAGCCCTAACTCAACAAGAGTGCGGTGAGCTATAGAAATAAGATTTGATTGAAATTTCAAAGTCAGATTAGACATGTCAAACATTCTATATCCAAATTAATTTTTGCACTAATATACCTAATCCCGGCCGAGTAGACATCAATCTTATATTGCATGATTATAAGTGGGAGGCATAATATTGACTTTGATATCACTTATTATAAATTTATAACGTAAAATTAATTTATACGGAGAGAAGTTTATAAACATATAAAGCAATAATTAATCTCATGTGCAGGTGCAGCCAAAAAAAAAATAGACAAGGATAATCAATCTTAAATATATATATATATATATAATATATATATATATATAAAATAAATGAAACAGGAAGCTTAGGAACAATTGTATTTGTAATGCATTTGCATCCCTCAGTCTCATCTCAATTGCACATCCCTAGATAAGACTGATAAGAAAAGTCAAGCTTTTTCTATTTTTCTTTTTCTTTTTCTTTCCCCAGTAATAATATTCTTTTGTCACCTTCCCTTTATTTCTTCACATCATCAAATCAATTAAATTTAAAGGGTTTTTACTTTACTTTTTTTTTTTTTTTTTTTTTTAGAGAATGCCACATGATGATAATGACCAAAGGATGTGGGTATTGGGTAGGGCTTTTTTTTAAAATAATTTATTTCCCCACTTAATGAAAAAGAAGAAGGGGGCAAGTCCCATCCTAAATCAATCTCTATCTCATTGAGCTTTCCAGTCATGTCTGTTGGATGTACTTGGCGGGGGTTTCAACTGTTGAAACCTTCTGTTTCTCAGCTTTCTGTCCTATCCGGATACCAATCTTACAAAAGAGAATGTGGGACTCTTTTTTTCTGCTCCCAATCAACCAGCACTTGTTTTTTTCTTTTTCCACTATTATAATTAATCTCCTGACTCTTCTGGTAAATAACCACCCAAAATAAAAACAATAATACTAGTTAAATTCTTTTAATAACTCTCTCAACATTGAAATTTTATTTTTTATATTTAAAAAATAAATTTTTAATCTGCAAAATAATTTTGTTATCTTAATGAGTGCCTAAAGTGTGTAATTAAGTATCATTGTTCCAAGAAAAGTTCTTCTCAATATATGAAATTCAAACCAGAATGACAAGGTTTATAGCATGACCTTGGATGAAACTTGCACCACAACAACTTACATAAAAATATATATATAATTCTATATATTCAGATGGGGAAGTTTGTTTTGTTTTTATGTTGCTTTGCTTCAATGCTTCAAGGTCTTGTCATAAACCCCTCTTGGTTTCTCCAAATGAAGTGTTGTTGTTGTCACCTGACCAATCAAAGATATTAAATGGATCCAAACCTTTGCTTTCTTTATTCTCATCACGATCTTCAGTACTGAAACCTTGGGTGGTGAACAAAAGATTAAGAGGGTCAGCTTCTAATTCTCCCAATTCAGCAAAGAAGTCCTCATGATGAGATTGGTTTGAGTTTGAGTCAGGCAATTCAGGCTTGTATATCTGAGAATCACAAAACCCTTCATTGAATTCATCATCTGCACTTCCATATGATCATCAATTGAATCCTCAATCTCCTCTTTAACTGAAGCAGTACTTGAGCTTGGTCCAGCATTAATGTTATCATCATTGCTGCTTTCTTTCAGTTCTTCATTTTTTTTCTTATTGTTTGTGTTGTGAAGAGGCTGATGATGAGAGCTTTGTGAGACTGATGAGCCCTTTGAAGAAGCAGCTGCAGCATTGGCTTTTGATGGCTGTGACCTTGTTGAGCCAGCTAGAGCATTTCTCTGTGTTGGCCATGGATGGTTATGCTCAGAAGTGTAGGTTATCACCAGCATGTTTGGATCTGCCCGGCTCCTCTCCACTTGTTTCCTTGCTGAGCAACCTTTTGAGCTGCTGCATCTGTAGTAGCCCCTGATTTTTTTCAAAAACTCAAGGACAACAAATTACTAAAGATAGATAATTTTTCAATCAAACACTAATCTATAATTAGATGAGTATATATGATGAATTAAGAAAGGAACATAACAAGTCTAGTATCCAATGTTTTGTCAAAAAAGTTAAAGTGGGAAGATTCAGTTTGATAAGTACTCATCATCTTAGATACTTTTAGTTTATTTTGTTACAAGAAATTACGTCAAATAACTTGAATTGAATGTTGAGTTGAGTTTTATATTAAGATTTTTAAAAATTATGTTCGGTAATTATTCTATAATAATTTAAATATAACTCAATTCTAATCGTGTATTGTTATTAAAATACAATAAATTCTACATTAATTATTAAACCTAAAAAGGTCATGGTTATTTTACCTTGGATAAGGCGAACCTTTGATGGGTTTCTGTCCATATTTTCTCCATGCCCATAAATCAGAAGGAACAACTTCTCCAGTAGACCTGCTGTTTGCCGCTGCCGGCGCCGGAATACAAACCACCTTCTTCGCCTGGCTCTTCCTGTAATATAACAGAATAAAAATTTTGAAATTATTTGGACCATTTTGATTTTGTTCTTCAATTTTCTCAAAATCAGAAATTTGGAAAATATTAATAAGATCATCACGAGGATGAGGAATTAATAAATTCACAAAATAATTTTTGTAGCCGAAATATTAAGTTCTCTTTGTTGACTTTGTTTTTTTGTTGGGTTTCTTAAATTAAAGAAAGAGGAAATTTTTGCATAATTTGAAGAACAAAAAGAACCAATACATGGTTAAGTTAGGGAAGAAAAGGAAAGTATTTTTCTGAAAACAACATGAAAGCTAAGTATGTGAATCTTATTGTGACAACAGTTAGGTTACTTTATAGATCAGTTTCCATTTTCCAAGCTATATTATTGACTTTTGTTATTCAAATTTTGACTAGGTGAATAATTTCACCTGAAATCATACAACTGTTCATTTGCTTAATACGAAACCCTAATTGCATCTCCCTTCAATAATTCTATGAAAACAAATGATATTTCTGTTAAATAACATTTAATAAGCCCCCAGCTCAAGAAATACTAAAATAATATTAAAATCCAGTTTGTTTTTAGTTAATTCAGGCAAGGAACCGTTAAAAAAATAATTTAAAAAGATATTTAATAATAATTATTACCTTCTCTTGATACCCAGATTCCTCGGGGATGAGATCTGCTCGGGTCCGGTGTTATCAAATAAACAATTTTTTGATGAGCTGTTAGCATTAATCATGTCGCTTGCAACCATAACAGGAGCCTTAATATTTCCCCTCGGCGAAGCGGCCACGGCGGCAGTGGCCGTCACTGGTGAATCACATGGCGATACAGGCTGCTGCAGATTTGGTGTTTTTGATGATGATGAGATCTGAATCCGCGAAAATATGTTGCAAGGACTCTTCAAATCACCAAGATTAGTATTTCTATTTGCTGCTGCTGCTGCTTCATCATCAACAACAAGCCTATTTGGTGGGTAGAAATATCCTGAATTTCCTGGCATGTTAAGTAGCGGATCTCGCAAGTTAGAGAACGGATCACCAAAATAATCTCTATGATGATCATCAATGAATGAACAAAAACTTAGTGGATCCGAAGGGAACTGCCAGGTGGGAGGCGAAGGGTTGTTAATATCTGAAGAAGAAGCTGAAGCTGGATTGCTACATACAATTTGTCCACCGCTGGCTCGAACAATATCGGTCAAATCACCTTGATAATTCTCCATTTCTACTCCAAAGAAACTGCACATACTAGTGATGAATAATAACCTGAGGTTTCATTTCATTTTAGACCCTAGCTAGCTAGCTTGTGTTCTTGTGCGGCAAATATATGAACATGCAAAATCAGTAGACAAAATTCTTCTTATTTAGGAAGCAACAAAACAAAGAAACAGGTTTTTGAAGATTTAATCAAAGCTGTTTTTGTAGTTGTTAGAGAGAGAGAGAGAGAGAGAGAGAGGGGGGGGGGGGGAGTCGCTGACTTTTAATACAAAACAGCTTACTCAATACGCAACAAGATTTAAAGAGAAAGAGACCAAGGGATTTAATTGTTTAACTTTAAACTAATATTAATGGGGATTTTAGCTGCTTGATTAACTTGATTTAATTATCATAATCATATAACATCAATAGTCTCAAATACTTACAACTGTTTAGTTATTTTAATTGTAAATTTTATTCTGTTTTAACTCAATAATCAATCAAAAGAACAACGATATAGAGCCTAAACACGGACAAAATAGGAACAAAATCACTATTAAAACGTTGTTCCATATATTTCATCTAGTATTTTTACAACGAAAGAGTGAAATGAAGATTTTGAGCTATAAGTCATTTTCATTTTTCAAAAACAAGTGATGGGAAAGTTATAAAGAAGGCGGCAAGTAGCCGCATTCCTCGGAAACGTTTCTGTGTAGGGCAAGTTTGGAAAATGACCCGTTTCTTTTGGGTGCCTGCTGCACACCTCACAATGTGAAGGAACTTTTGTTAAATTTTATTCAACTAGCAAGCAAGATAGAAATAATTCCACCACCCACATTCCCAGCAAAGGAAATATTCACAACAATTATTCAATTACAAAATGTACTTTTGATTGCATATATTTGTGAAAAATCACATTCTCTACTATTTTGATTATTAGTCGAACACTAATCTTTACTTCTTATTATTATTCGAATTTAGACATTGGAGATGAAAAATCTCACTCAATAAACACTAATCTTTACTTCTTATTATTACTCGAATTTAAACATTGGGCGTAAATGACATGAAAAATTTGAAAAATTGAAGAACATATAAGAAAATAAATAAGGCAAGCCATAATGAAAAATTAAGATTAGAAGGATAAGCAAATAAATAAGTACTTTTTCCCCATGCAGTCTTGAATGTTTGAAAAGACAAGAGTCCAGAAAAGTGAACCCATTTTTTTTGGAGAATTATGTAAGGGGGAATTGATATTATTAAGTAAAATATATCAAGTCACTGATTTATACTTAAAATTCAAGACATATGTAGAATTTTTGCTAGAAATGATTAGGATGTCAAAAATAATATTAGTCCATATTGGAAATGAGTATCTTCGAAGGAGATGTGATGGGAAAGTAAGATCTTGAAAGAGATTTTAGGAGTCACTTGTATTTCTAATTTTTCTTTCCATTTAGATCAGTTTTTCTGTCGGTGTAATTTCTTTGAATTTCAAAATTAATCCCCCCCTCCCTAATGGCAACTTGAAAAAAAATAAGATAAAATTGAGGTCAAAATTTATACTTTAATTTGCAGTGTTTTCCGCTTTAATTCGCCGATTTTGATCTTTTTTGGGACATATTTTTAAGTATTAATTGGACCATACACAACCGGTTCCCGGTTCGACCGGTCCGGTTTTAAAAACTATATTAATTTGTACTTGTAAAAAAGATCTATAATCTAATATTCACTAGTCAACTAATAAATTTATAGGATGAAGTTTCTAAAACTCGTTTTAGACATACACACCTATATTCCTATCTAATTATATCAATTCATTATCACCATTCATAAATTTTTATATATGATGGCTGATACGGTGGTAACAATTTCACCTAAGTGTTTCTTCCATCGGTAAATGATAAAATTGTCAAAAACATTTAAAAAAAAAAAGGGTATAGCTAGTGCAAATCATCCAACAATATAGCACTTGGTAATTATTATTGACCGAACATCAATTAGAAAATAATTTTCCTGCTACAAATGTTATTATATTTGATTTAAGAGAGTTATAATTTGAGTTGACATTTGACTATAGTAGAGAGAACTAGAGAAGTTTGTCATTGCCTTTCATTCATTCCAAAATCCACTTTATTTATCACTACACTGTTCTTCCAACCTCTTCCCATGATGTACACATTGATCATATATTCTTACCACCCAAAAAAAGTTTTGATTTGATGTCATATGGTGATAATTAAAGTTACGTGTAAGCAAGTCAAGAACGTGGACGAATAATTTATTAGGCTTAAAATATTTAATTACGAACTGAAAAGAGAGATATAATTCAATTCTAAACTTACAAAAAAGGTTAAATAAAGATCGACTGAGAAGAATATATATAAACTAGGGCTTTAACATATTATGTCGGGATGATTAAGGACGAAAAAGTTGGGTTTAGAAAGTCTGATTAAATTAATCATACATTTAATAAGGTTTTTAGTTATATTCTTTTGTAAAGTTGAAAGGTTAGATAAAGGTCAAATGACATAACATTTATGTGCCTTTTGTTTTGGTCTTAAAGTCGAACTCTTTTGTAAAGTCCGGTGGTTGTTAAATTCAATTCAATTAGATTCAAGATGGTGCTCAAACGTGCAAAATTAGAGATAGGTCATAACATTTGATTAGACATTTTTGTTGGCTTTCAAACTTGAGGAGTTTCTTTCTCAATTTTAGAAACGTTTCATTCTATATCGTTTGGAAAGGATGTTAGAAATGTGTTTATAAGTGTCTATCTCTTAATTAGATAATTGAATGCTTTTTGGATGACTTGTAATTTACGTCAAAAATAAAACCACGAGTAGGGTGAATCTTTTAGGTCGAACCCAATGACATTATTTGCCTTCAGAATGATTTAGCCATCAAATTGGTGCCTGCAAAACGGATAATATATCATAGCACATAAATAAATGAATCGTAATATTTCATATTGCTGGGTGGTTCAACTAGAAAATTCTAAGTAGGAAAAACCAAATTGTCGAATTAATTGAATTCCAAAAATAGATAATATGTAACAAGTTGATTAATTAGGAGTGATCACAAACTTAATTATAAAGGATGTTAAGTGGTCAAATGGGCCAATGATCATCGGGAGAATCACCGATTCCTCTTGTTTGATTAGACGTTTTAAGAATCTACTATTGCTATGCTAACAACCATTCTCTCTTTTATCTCAAAGTGCTTCTGGCTTTGGACTTCTTCAAAAGAGAGAGAGACCATGGTTGCCAACTATCTCCTTCACTGTTGCCATTCTAGCTCACAACAATTTGTTATTCTCCAAAACATGACTGTGTCTATCCTCTCTCATATTTATGATGCACCACTTCCTCTTCCTCAAATTGATGTTATTAACTAAAAGAAACTCAACCCTAATAATTAAATTCCCCAGTTGAAGTTGGAATATTGAAGAATTAAATGGTTCAAGTAGCACCTCCTACTTGCGTATATATATATATATATAGCTAGATTTTAGTTTTATGTTAATTGAATTATAAGCTGTACCTATAAGAAGCCAACAAAACAAAAATAAAATAAAATAAAGGTTCTTGATTGTCCTTTATTCTATAATTAAATTTCCTTCTATTTGTCTCTTTCAATCAAAAACCATTTTTTTAGGGTTTCTTATTTGTTAACTGGGATTATCGTGGTCCATGCCATAGAGTGTCTTGATCAACAACAAACCCTAATTTTTATTTAACAGATATTTTTTATTAGCTTTGAGACAACTTGCCCCACGTTCCTGCATGACAAAGCCACACTACCCACAAGAGAACAAATTCAACTGGGATTCTCTGAGCAAATGCAATACTATATACACAGGCTTCTTGTCTTTCAAATATACAAGAATCACCAAGCTGCCATGTGAAGCAGGCCAATAATTTACTCACTTATTATTTATTAATTAAAAAAAAATCCCATCTTAATTAAAATGCCAACCCTTTCTCGAAGCTGACGATTTCCTACCGCATTAAATAAATTAGTAAAAAATTTAAATGGGTTTATAAAGTCATATTTAATATTTATAATATTAATATTTTATGTATGTTCATCAATCATCACCATCTCTTAGTCCTTCCTTCCAGTGACAACATTGTTGATCGGCACGCGAGACACATCATACGTCTCTTGACGTCAGCCGTCCACCGGCAAACTCACCGGTCACATCGATCGTGACCGTCAAAATCATCTACATGGACGGCTTGGATTAAAAATGCCACTTGTATGGATTTTGTCCTTAATTAATTATCACATTCTAATGATTTACATTAATTGTATTACATAAAACAAAGTTGGGTGTCATAACCCCTAATTTCAATATAGATTTGTTAATAGTATATTTGTTTTCCGATTTGAGTTGAGTTGAGTTGGCCAAATTTCACAAATGGGATTGGAAGTACTATTGATGTGGTCACGAGAATTCAATAGTAGATGTTTGTTGATATTCAGACTTCCTTATTCTTTTCAGGACCTGTCTGAAAGAGAATCTATATCTTTTCTTCTTGCTCATTAATATCGGGATAAGGTGCATTTCTCTATCGATATGTTTTCTTTTGAAAAAAATAATTTGAATTATTAGGCTGATCGATCGGAATATATATTATCAATTTAAGGAGTCTTTCAATTGAGAAGATCCATTGATCTAATATGAAAAAATTAAAAATATATCTATTTATTTAGTTATTCAGTTAAACTAATGATTCGTTATCAAAGTTGACATAATTAATTAATTTTTATCTTGAAGGTATACTTTAGAACAATTGCAATTGTTCATGAACAAGTTAATTGTAGTGTGTCGTTCCTAATGAGTGTGATTTGTTGATAAAGTGTTTATGATTTGATTGTTAGGTCATGGGTTCGAGTCCCGATGATACATTTCTTATAAGAGTCTGAGGTAGTTGAGAGTTTTACCTACTCTACATAAATCCGAATCGGGTGATTTTACAGCAAGTTTTCCAATATTTTAAAAAAAGAGAGTTAATTATAGTGTAGTGGCCATTGGCCACAAAAATAAACTATTAGTGTTAATAATTTTCTTAAATTATCTACTAATTAACCAAAGCTTCTTCGGTAGGTTAATGATCATGAAATTTCCCTCCAAAAAACAAGATTAGGTTTTAACTAGAGTAATAATGATAGTGTTAGTATTAACTGTATATACATTGGGAACATCAATATCATAATATTTTTAATTACAAGCGATTAAAATATAAGATTTATCTTGGATAGTGTGGCACGTGGCGGCTTACCATGTGATATAAATGACTTTACTTGCAATGAGAAGAACCCTAAAATCTTTTTCTGCCTTCATTCCAGGAATATCCCATGATATCTTTTAGTGCATTGCAAGTTCTGGTAATTCAAAAGGAAAATAAAAAACCACAGTCATGCATTCACATCTCTTTTTGAGAACTTTTTAATTATTATTTTTAATGTATTTATTAATTAATTTACATTTTTCTGGGGGGGTATAGTCACAATATGTAAGCGAAATATGGGATGAAAATGCAGTTTCTTTGAATTTTAATGACTAATTTCAGGACCTGGGGATTTTGAGGTCTTAAATGGAGTTGTTTTTTTTAAAAGACTGTAAATTGTTTTTGCAGATCTAATTCCAGATCCCGAAGTGGTGGAAGCTATAGCACAGCAATTAGATAGCAACCCCACAAGAGTCTCTTTCTCAGCTAAAATGATTGGGAGTTTTCTT